>SKCR01039403.1:0-16221 GCA_019454045.1 Zanthoxylum bungeanum
CACTCAAACTCCATGCAATGACATTGAGTGCAATGTACACAATCTACATGCAAAGCATTAGAATGACATGTGTCATGTGGGCCCCACACGTTCCAAATGAAAGTGGGCCCACGTGCACTCACGCGTTCGGGTTCGATATTTCCGAAATACCGAGCTTACGTCGCGACGTTAATTCAATCGAATTTAAATAAATAATTACGCCTAGCGAAATTATTATTTACGTCGCTAACGAATTAATTCTAAATTAACTCGTTTGCCCCGAATTAAAATCTGATTTTAATTCCGCGTCGAAATCTAATTTCGTCTAATATATTGAATATATTAATACATCGATTAATTCCGAATTAATCGCTCTCTCTCTTTAGACGACATTTTTATCCCGGATAAAACATCTCCGTTATTAATCCTAGATTAATTTTCTCTCTTCTGTATAATCCCAGATTATTCAAGAGTGCGAGTTGTGCGTCATCAGTGGATTATCGGGAAGCGACCCATGAGATCCCCGGATAATCTGGCAGTAAATACGGTCGTCGGAGTATCCGAATCACGTACGTACCAAGTACTACGTTCTACCGATTTACGAGACAAGGTCGACTCCTAGCAAAGCACCAAGTCTACCCAATTCTCCGGACATATCCATTTAAGAATATTAAGATCTGTATCAAGCGTAGTATACTAAGTATTGTGTATATTGGCCCAGTATCGGATAATCACGTGCTAGGCCTGGGGCTGGATAAGTGTCTGCCCCGTACGAAGCACATGTCGGATGTCTGGTAACTAGTCTCTATAATCGGATATACATGACCTTGTCATAATATCCCGATGGCCGCGCAGCACTTAAGAGCACTAATACCGTATCCTGCGTGACATCATCTCCAATATGACTGAAGTGATACTTCCATCTTGACATCACACCCAATACTCTATGACTCTCTGATAAACCCAGAAGTGGTGTACACAGAACCGGTTAAGCCCCCTACCACCAAGACCAAAGTTTATCGATTATCGTAAGTATTAGCGGTGCAAGTCTCAGGTTAAGACTATACACACCTACCTTGATTTCGGCCTCCCATAGACACATAGTCATAATACCAATGGGATTCCGAGGGGTCTATCCAGAGCGAAGCTGTTCCCGTACCATCGGTGAAACACGACCTCCTATCGCACTTGCATAAGTATCCAACACTTATATATATGAGAACTATGCCGTTGTGCCCTCACAAACGTGCACAAGTGCAATACTAGCCTATTCCGCATTATCGATGTCCAGTCTCGATAATACTACGGCTAGGGATATTTAATGATTAAACCTTCGGGGACTGATACTGTCTCATATCATTCTCAGTCCAGGTACTAATCATGGGGACCTCTCTTCATTTATATCTATGGTGATCTAATCACAAATGATGAGAGTGCAATATCTTTGTCACATAGTTAATTTGCTACAACAACACAATGATCTGTGCAAATAGTGACACTATGGGTCATTTTGTCCAACAAGGCTATCCATATTATACCTGTGATATAGATAAGAACGTAAAATTCGTTCGGTATAATATAGTCGACTTTCAATTTACGATCTCTAAATAACACTCGAAACTGATTTCCGAAGTTATACCACGGCCATGGATTTACTAGATCACAAACACATGTAGGATGCCTATGCCCTGTACACAGGACTGACAGATCCTCTCTTGATACGCACTGGATATCATGAGCATCAATCCACACCCAACGAACAGGCGGAGGTCTGATCTAAATAGATCGGTGACGTGACTACCCTTAAAGTGTGGAGGATAACTCATATATCCCACTATGGTATCTCAAGTCAAAGGACCACTATGCTCGCTTAACTCGAGAAGATTCCTATTGACGTTGGTGTAACATATATTAGGAAATCTTCTGTGAGTCGTTCAGTGTTTATCAAATAAACACCTACATGTTTATACGAGTCTCCCGAGACTCATGGTTCTTTAGGATAAACCATCAGACCAAGTCACAATATACCACATGTACTAGTCCTAGCGGATTATACTAACCGACCTGTGTTAGTAAATCTTGACCATGAACTTTATTTAAGGATATACATCTTATATGTTGGGTTTCTACTATAGTCCCAAGATCATTCAAGCAATGAAAATAATGTGAATACAATAAAGAAGTATGGCGGAATCATACTTACAATGATCAGATTTGCGATGCGTTGAACAGAAAAAATTTTGCTCCTCCATGAAGCTCTCGGCAATGGCCCTCTTTGTGCTCCTTTGATTTTCGGTCAACCTCCATGGAAGTCCTCCAAGCTCCAAGCTTTGATTTGAAATTCCATGCTCATGGGTTTGTTTCCCTATCACCTTTGTGTGACCCCTTGGTGTGCTAGCACTCTTGAAGATTTGCAACAAATCCTCTTATTTTTCTCCTTGGTGCTCACGGCTTTTAGAAGAAAAATTGGGAGAGAAAGATTGGCCCTTGGCTGAATATTGAGAGGGAGAGAGAAAGAAGAAGTTGTAATGTGTATATGGTATTTGATTTTCAAAAAACAAAATACCAATTCTTTTTTTCCAAAAAGGTACAAGGCAATTAAGCCTTCCACCACCACCATCAATCACAAGTGACAACCATCACATTACTCGAAGTGATGTGACTTATATCACAAGAATGACTAATGATGTGACGCGTGATGTGACTTGTGGGCCCCACTTGATTCGAAATGCGAGTGGGCCCGCAAATACTCCCGGGCTCGGGTTCGCTAATTCCGAATTAACAAATTTTACGTTGCGACGTAATTAAATCAAATTTAATTAAATAATTATGTCTAGCAAAATTACTATTCACGTCGCTAGCGAATTAATTCTAAATTAACTCGTTCGCCCGAATTAAAATCAAATTTTAATTCTGCGTCGAAATCCAATTTCGTTTAATATATCGAATATATTATTTTATCGATTAATTCCAAATTAATCGTTCTCTCTCTTTAAATAATATTTTATTCCAGATAAAATATATCCGTAATTAATCCCAGATTAATTTCCTCTCTCTAATAATTAATCCTAGATTAATTATATATGAGTCATACGTCATCGGTGAATCTTCGGGAAGCGACCCATGAGATCCCCAGATATGTTGGCAGTAAATCCGGTCGTCAGACTATCCGAAAACGTACGTACCTAGTACTACATTTTACCGATTTACAAGACATGTTTGGCTTCTAGCAAAGCACGTGCCTACCCAATTCTCCAGAAATATTCTTAAAGGAATATATAACCTATATCAGGCGTAGTATACGTAGTATTGCGTATTGCGATCCAGTATCGGATGTCAAGTGCTAGGCCTGTGGCTGGAATTGTGTCTGCCCCGTATGAAGCACATGTCGGATCTATGGTAACTAGCCCCTATAATCGGATAATCATGACATAATCATATTATCCCGATGACTGCAATACTAAAGAGTACTAGTTCTGTATCCTACGTGACCATCATATCCACTATGACTGGAGTGATACTTCCATCTTGACATCACACCCAATACACTACGATTCTCAATATACCCAGAAGAGGCGTACACAGAACCGGTTAAAGCCCTGGACGACCAAAACCAAAGTACATTGATTGTCGCAAGTATTAGCGGTGCAAGTCTCAGATTAAGACCAAATACACCTACCCTGATTCGGACTTCCATAGACACATAGTCATATTACCAATGGAATTCCGAGGGGTCTATCCAGAGCAAAGCTGTTTCCGTACCATCGGTACACGCAACCTCCTATTACACTTGCATGAGTATCCAATACCAAAATATATGAGAACTATGCCGTTATGCTCCCACAACGCGCACAAGTGTAATGCTAGTCTATTCTGCATTATCGATGTTCAATCTCGATAATACTACGACTAGGGATTATTTATTGATTAAACCTTCGTGGATTGATACTGTCTCATATCATCTCAATCCGAAACTAATCATAAGGACCTTTTATCATTTATATATCCCGGTAATCCAATTACAAATGATAAAAGAGCAATTTCCTTTGTCACATAGTTAATTTGTACAACAACACCATGTTCTGTACAAATAGTGATGCTATGGGTCATAATTGTCCAACATTATAGTACGCTTCCCAATGTCAATTACAAGCTACGTTGTAACTGCGCACTACATTGTAAATCCTAGGGTCTTTGTCTAATATACACGTATCACTAAACCAGATTTAGTTTCAATCTAACCATAATTAGATATCCAATCGTAATTAGATCGAATATGTGTATAAAAGATAAGAGGTCCTACCATTAAATAAGTAATATTATGGAAAATGGAATTGCTCGTATTCATGAATCGGACATAAATACGATTCGGATTGGCACTCCGAGAACCAACCCTAACAATATCTCCCACTTGCTCTAGTGTCAATCCATGGTATCATATACACATCTCAATGTATAATACATACTCATGGCCCTCAAGAGCTCACCTAGCACTCAAGAAGTAGGCAACAACAAGTAAGCTTGCTTTAAAAAATTGAGTCCGACCAACAAACTCAATCGTTTTCCTTTGCCAACATCATTCATATTTTTGTAGAATCCAAATTCCATATCAATATGACTCAGACGCTATATCAGTATTGTGCTATAGCTACTGAGTTGTCTATGTATTTAGAGATCAAATCCAAATACTATGAGACAACCGCAAGCACTACACTAATATGAAAACTTCTAATCTATAGGGTCACTATGCAACTTCATAAGTCAATACTTCATAAGTTGTAACTGATTCCACTAGTTTAGTAGAATCAATTGTGACACTCCCACTACATCTTTTCTGACTCTATATGACATATATCATCTAATGTCATAATTAGGATCAAAACTAATATGACCTTATGGTTGCAGACTAAATTCTCCATGAATAAGAGATCGTTCTTAATATCTCAAAGATAATAAAGAACATGTTTCAAGACCCATCATATGGTCTCCATCATATCAAAATAACTCGTAACAATTACGATTAAATTGATATCTTTAATCGCACATAATATAGTATTCATTACGCCATCATTCTATGATGCGTAAGATTGACAAGACATTCTAATCAATCTTTCTTTCGACAAAGGAATCATCCTTTATGAAAGATGAATACTATATACAAGAGACACACTAATTTTCAAACAGTTATACTAACTGTCATACATATAGTCTTATTGTGTCCTTTATTAGATCATATCTAATATGCGACTAATGAGAGTATCTCACAAGTCTCTTAGTTTTATATCATATATAAAACTTAATATCAAATATAACAGAGACTACTCGCACTGCTTTCACGGAGAAAATAAAACTTAGGTAAACTTTTTACCTTATAAACATCTCATCAATGATGAGTTGAATTTTTAAAACCTGAAAAGGGTGAGTAATAATAGCACTAGAATCTTCCAAATGACGATTGTTAGCTAAAAAACAAAAGAAATCGTGAAAGGTCAAAAAGTATGGATCATGTCTATGAAAATAAAGATAATTACAACAGAAAAGAAAATCCAAGCAATAATTAAGGTAACAGAATTATGTACGCAATACGCCACTCGTTTGGTATATAAATCCATTAGGATGCGTCTCAAGATATCATTCCTTACTCAGCCATCGCTAATGAATTGGTTCTCATCTTTGTGATTGCCAAACACCATTCCTTCTGTCTTAAAATGCTCCGTTTGTGCTTTTCCCTACAAAAATAACACAAAAAATTCTACAACATGTATACATAAAATATGAAACAAAAATTACAACAAATTGCATGGGTTGCCTCCCTGCTAGCGCTAAATTTTTCGTCTTCAGCCAGACGTGACTGAAATCTATCTGTCAATGAGGTTTCAGCGTCGTTTTGGATGTCCGATTAAAGACAATCCCATTAGCAATGCTTTTGAAGGGTCTCTTCCAACGTTAAAGGGGCAAAAAAATATTTTGTCCCATTCAGTGCTTGTGCCACCTTTTTAACCTTTGTTGCTGCAGTGGTTCCTGAAAAGAAAGAAATAAAATCAGGAGGTCTCGTATGGTGCTTGACTTGGAATGGAAGTTCCATTCTGTCAAGCTTCTGGGTGATATCTCTAAATTGTACTCCCCAAAACAGAGATGTTTCGCCTGAATGCTCTGGATCTTCAATTTTGTCTGACAATTGCTCCTCTATTTGCTCTATTTCTTGCTCCAACTTTTCTTCACAGATGTATTTTAGGATTTCCGCATTCAATTCTTCATCTGTCATATGTGAAAAACATGCTCCATAAGTGTCAACCTGAGGATGTAAATATATGTCTGATTTTAGGTCTTCATCCTCTGGTATGAATGAAATGAATGGATCAGGTAGATCTTCTTCAAACATCAATGCAATGGATGCTCCAAGATCTTTATTTTGAGGATACATAGTTCCATCCTCAATTGTTGTTGGTGCAGTTGGTACAAACAACTCAGCTTCATCTTCGTCAGAGTCAGAATAATAAAAATCAAATTGAGACTTTGTTGATTTGGGTTCCTGAACTGATACCTCATATTCTTGATACTGCTCAGCCTCGTCCTCTGTTATGATGTCATGATGAATCTCAGGATATTCGAATGCTTCTTCAGTAGTATTTGAATTTGCTCCGTGAGATATGTGATTCAGGTTATCTGTTAATTGTCTAACTTGATCTGTCATCCTCTGTATAGACGCCGCTTGACTCTGAATTTGTGCATCAAATTGAGCTTCCCGTTCCTCGAATCAATCTTTGAGCATGTGAATCAACTGATCTTCCTCTGATAGTTCTGATTATTGATGAAGATCGTAGGTAGATGGTGGATAAGATGGAAAATATGATGGTTCTTCGTACCTTGAATGATTCTGATAATTATGCCACTCTGAAAAGTATATGCATTGATCGCTAGAGTGGTTACGATCACAAATTACACATCTCCTCATTTTGTTCTGATGAGCAAATGTAGTATTGCTTGATTCTGACATCCAGTGATAGTTGTTGGGCTGGACAACAGGCCTCAGAAAATCGGACTGTTGCTCCCAGATTTGGGGTGTATCTTCTTTTATTAAAGCTCGTGATCTCTCAATCTCCCAATAATGTTCCATTTTTTAATCACCTGAAAACAAAAGAAAGAAATAAAAATTACATATAAAAATAAAGAAAATTAGATACAAGTAAATTAGATAGCTTCAAAATTAATAACTCAAGAAAAATAAGTCCCCGGCAACGGCGCCAAAAACTTGACCGGCGTAAACACACACGTATAACGCAAGCGCACGTATCGTTCAAGTAGTATAAAAATATCGATCCCATGAGGACTTAATTCCTACTGTTGTTATTAATTATTGATACTATTTATTTACAGGTATCTAATTATAGGGAGAATGGAAATGATTGCTTTTGGTTGGTTGAATGTGGATTTGCTAATTAAAATAAAAATAGACTCAAAAGAAAATACTAAGGAAAATAAAAGAAAAGACTCAAAGATCTAGGGTCGTGACTCCACACAATATTATATAAAGATGAATTGATTCACTTATATATGAGTAATAAATCAGTTTGCTAACCTGGAACACGAAAATATGCAAAACCCTCTGTCGATGGTCAGACGTAAATACCCAGTATAACCCAATTGAACCATATGTCTATGTCAACCAAATTACCTGGATTCATTAAGATTAAGTTCCAATTATGGCTACCCCCGCCCGACAGGTATATGTCTATCCTGTAAGGAAATATATTAAAGGGTTATCTATCCTCAAGGAAGATCGTGGGCAATTGAATCTAAGACTGAAACCTAAAATCCCTATGTCTAGTTCATTTTAAGTTTACCACATCAATCTTATTGGTGATCAGACAACAAGAAGCATTAAGCTTAAGACTCAATAAACAAACTAAATAATTACCCAATAAATAATTGAATCAATTATTAAGCCTAGTAATATTGTGTTTCATCACTTCCCTAGAATAAAATAAAATGCCGGGGGTTAGAGGATCCACATTTAATATTTCTTATCTAGGAATCTCACTTATTATAAAATATAAATTATTTTCTATTCTGCTTTCTCAGGATTATATAATGTTAAATAATTAAAACCAGCCATATAGGCGGTAATCCATTTAGTCCAACTACACCAGCCATATAGGCGGTAATTATCTGTCACATAAAGACCATCCATATAGGCGGTAAAGTAATTTATATTTAAGCCGACCATATAGGCGGTAATAAAGTCTGACATTAATTAATCCGGTTAAATTATAATTTATAAATTATAGTTAAGTGAGATTTACCTAGATAATTATATTAAATATTTCACCTTTTACCCGAGCAGAATTTAACTATAAAACATAAAAGAAAAGAGAAGAAGAAGAACTATTATTATTACTAAAAATTAAAATACATAAATTAAATATTATTTATATTTACAAAAACTAGATGCAATCCTCTAAAAACAGGGAAAAGCTCACAAGGAAAGCACACCAAATGAAGTGAAGAAGGCCTGAATTATAGGCAAAATTGACTTCTGGCGTCGCGACGCTGGCACGCGTTTTCAGTCAACGCGCCTTTTGACCACGCGCATTGTCGGATCAATCAAATGATGACACGTGGCACGCGGTGAGAGTGGTGCAATGAGAAGGTGACACGTGGCATACGGTGATTGGCGAATGTTTCGGTCCAATGTGAGCTTGACACGTGGCAGAATGTGATTTGCCGGTAATTCGGTCAAATGAGAAGGTGACTTGAGTCACGCGGAGTGTCGGCACCATAGGTTTGTGACACGTGGCACACGGTGCATTTTAGCTGATCTTCTGTGATGATGACACGTTGCACGGTGCAGGTTAGCAAGGTCAGCGCATGTTAGCAAGATCCGGCGCACGTTAGCAAGTCCAATTTCTCAAATTCTGACACGTGTCCCTCGTCGCATGTTAGCATGTCTGGCGCACATTAGGCTTTGCGACGTTGGAGGTCTTGGCATCGCGACGCCGGCAAAATTACAAAAATGCCATTTTTTCATCCATTTCACTGTTTTGACCCCAAATTGCTTCCAGTGCTTTCCAAACTTTATTTATGTGCAAAATAACAATAAAACACATCAAAACGTTCACAAAACCGAGAAACTATACAAAATATTAGGTTAAATGAGTGGGAAATAGTGATATAAATACCACTCATCACACCCCCAAACCTAACAATTTGCTAGTCCTCGAGCAAAACACAAAATAAAATAACATAAAAATAAAATTAACTAAGCCACTTTCGTAGGGATCACGGTTGCATTTAGCATATGCAACAAGCTTTTAAACCCCTAGGTGTCCCTAGTCGACGAGTTGTAGTCTCGTGAGGGTTTACAGTAATGATACCCACAAACATTTTACAAAAGTAAAAAGGTAGTGAAACTAATGCACAAAAAAAAAAAAAACAAAAAGACAAATGAAAAGAGAATAAAGAAGTTAGTAACTAATCATGTGAAATTTCTACTCCAAGTTACTAGTTGTTTTGTTTCTTTCTAAATTACTGAATAAGTAAATTCTCCGATTATATTTACCATTCTCCATATACACAGCCAACAAAATATTAAACAACTCATTTTTGCCCACAACAGTCATGAGTAATATTTTTGTCCTAAAGTTTTATCAGAATTCACACCTTTTTGTAGTAATGGAATAATTTTTCTGATTTTTCTGATTTTTTCTTTGATTTTTGATTTTTTTTATTTATATACAATACCTTCCGTCTATGTAGCGAGTGTTGGGTCGGTGGCTCCCAAACTAGTTGGCTTTAGGGCACCAGGTGTTAAGACACCCCTACGGACTTAATTACTCAGACTTCAGATATATATATTTTTGCAGCATCTTTGATCCATGTAGCGTGCTTTGGGCAAGTGACTCCCAAACCAGTTGGCTTTAGGGCACTAGGTGTTAAAACACCCTTACAGACTTAATAACTCGGATCTCAGATTTATTTATTTATTTATTTTTTTACTCCATCACTTTTTTGAGATGCTTCCTCCAATTAAACTAGAGCACTGAATATTACAAACTTTTAAATTACAACTCATGTCCGTATGTTACTATGCATGATGATAATACCTGCCAACTGAGCACATGAAGATCCATTTTAGTCAATTTTATGGAGATTTTACAAATTAAATAATTCAAAAGGAAATAAACAAAAATTAACTTGTTCCGAATTAGGTTTGAGAAACGTCTCAGGATTGGAAACTCCTTACTCAGCTATCTCTTACCAATTTCACATTTTTAGTCAAAATAAAAACACAAAAACGCAAAATATTTTTGTAATTTTTGAAAAAATTTCAATTTTTTTGTATTTTTCAAAAAATTTTGGACTAAAATAAAAAAAACAACTCACAAACTAAAAACAAGGTATTGATCAAATTATTCCCTCCCCCAAACCTAAATGAGACATTGTCCCCAATGTCTTAAACATTAGAAGAAGAGTTTAGAAGATAACACCTGGTTAGCTGAAATTCTACAGGAAATTAAAGGTTAAGATCCAGATTAATCTGACGCCTCTTACCACGATCGTCCTCAGACCAATTTATCTTTGAAAGGATAGGGTCAACTTGTGGTTCATATGCTAAGATTTGGTAAATTAGATCCGGAGCAGTTTTGGCAGTAAATATGAGTTCTTTTAAAGGTTTTGACACGAACCCATTTCTCCGAGCATCATCAAGAAACACACAAAGAAAATCATAAAATCCATCAACGTTGTACAGTCCAAGCAGTTTCTGGTGTATGTCTAGGTTCGCCCAAGACAGCACTATAAAAAATTCCTCCAATGTGCCCAAGCCTCATGGCAAAGCAATAAAAGCATCAGCACGGTTAATCATTTCTACCAATCGTTCAGACATACCTGCCACGATCAGTTCATCTCCGTTTGATGGTCCAATAAGATTTGCCTCCGCCAAGGGTTTTGGAATGATTCCCAAAACATGACTGCCTCATTCTTGTACGGCCTTTGAAACGATCCTCATTAGTCCAAGATTGCCTCCTCCATATACTAAGTACATATTCCTTGCAGCTAAGACTCTACCCAATTCTTTTGCTGCTTCTACGTATTGTGACTTAGTACCAACACTAGTACCGCAAAACACACAGATGTTTTCAACTCGTCTTCTTGAAGTGGCTTCCATGTTTTACTCTAGATGAGTGAATTTTTAACACCTGAAAAGGGTGAGTAATAATAGCACTAGTTGTTAGACAGTTATGACCCATAGCGTCACTATTTTGTAAATGATATTGTATTATTGTACAAAATTAACTATGTAGTAATGAAATTGCCTTTTACCGTTTTGTAATTTATTTACTTTGATATAAAAATGGTAAGAGTCCCTATGATTAGTTCCGGATTGTGATGATATGAGACGGTATCAATCCATAAAGGGTTAATCATTAAATATCCCTAGTCGTAGTATTATCGAGATTGGACATCGATAATGCGGAATAGACTAGTACTGCACTTGTGCATGTTGTGAGGGCACAACGACATAGTTCTCATATATTTAAGTATAGGATACTTATGCAAGTGCGGTAGGAGGTTGTGTTTTAACGATGGTACGGAAAACAGCTTCGCTCTGGATAGACCCCGCGGAATCCCATTGGTAGTATGTCTGCGTGTCTATGGGAGTCCGCTTAGGGTAGGTGCATATGATCTTAACCTGAGACTTGCATCGCTAGTACTTACGACAATCGGTAAACTTTAGTTTTGGTGGTCCAGGGCTTTAACGGGTTCTGTGTACACCTCTTCTGGATTTATCGAGAATCGTAGTGTATTGGGTGTGATGTCAAGATGGAAGTATCACTTCAGACATATGGAGATGATGATCGCGAGGGATACAGAACTAGTACTCTATAATGGTTGCAACCATCGGGATAATATGACTAGGTCAGGATTATCCGATTCAAAGAGACTGGTTGCTTGATGTCCGATATGTGTATCGTACGGGGCAGACACATCTCCAGCCCCAGGCCTTACATGTGATCATCCGATACTGATACGGTTGATATACACTATACTACGGTATACTACGCCTGTTATAGATCTTATATTCCAATAAGAATATTTCTGGAGAATTGGGTAGGCATGGCGTTTTGCTAGAGGCTAACCTTGTCTTGTAAATCGGTAAAAACGTAGTACTTGGTACGTACGTGTTCGGATAATCTGACGACCGTATTTACTGCCAATATATCCAGAGATCTCTTGGGTCGCTTCCCGAAGATTCACCAATGACGTATGATTCAAACTCGATTAATCTTGGATTAATTACGGAGAGACTTTATCTTGGATAAAGTACTATACATAGAGAGAGAACGATTAATTTGGAATTAATCGTAAAATTATTATATTCGATATAATAATCGAAATTCGATTTCGACGCGAAATTAAAATTAGATTTTAATTCGGGCAAACGAGTTAATTTAGAATTAATTCGTTAGCGACGTAAATAATAATTTCGCTAGGCGCAATTATTTATTTAAATTCGATTTAATTAACGTCGCGACGTAAGTTCGGTATTTCGGAAATATCGAACCCGAACGCGTGAGTGCACGTGGGCCCACTTTCATTTGGAAACGTGTGGGGCCCACATGACACATGTCATATTATGCATTATTTAATTCTAATGCATTGCATGGAGATAGTGTACAATGCACTCAATGGTTTTGCATGGAAATTGAGTGTTTGACACTCTAAGCCATTGCATGATTTGTGTCATAAGTTTATTATTAATTTAATAAATATTATGGCATAAATATAAATTGATTTTTTGTAACAAAAATCATTCAACTTTCTCTCTCACATTGCCGAAACTACATGCAGTTTTGGGCTCTCCATTTCTTCAATTTTTGTGGCAAGATTTGAAGAAGTTGTGCATTCAAAATCACAACAAAGGCTAGCACCTTCAAGGGATCATACATAGGTGATATGGGAAACTAATCCTTGAGCTTGGAAGGATCAAATTCGACTTGGAGTCCCTCTTTTCTTCTTGGCCGAGAGCTTCACTGCACAAGGGAGGAATTTCGCATCATCAGCATCCATTTTCAAGTATTGTGAGTATGATTCCGCCATACTTCAATTTATTCATTCATGTATTTATATATTTTGCTTGTTCTTGTTGATCTTGGGGCTTGGTTATTTTTTCCAACAATGGTATCATTGAGCTTAAAGAGCATGCAAATATATTAGGATGTTATTTGGGGAAAATTGTATGAAGCATGATTTGATGAGTTTGCTTGATTAAATATGCTTAGATGTATGTTATTAGATTATACATCATCAATTTCATGGAAAATAAATTGGATTAATTTTCCAACCCAAATGAGGCTTGGCCGAATACATGCAAGCATATGGACTAGATGATTTTTTAATTTTAAGACATTAGATGACTTGAAACAATATGGAATGATGATTTGTAACTCGATTGGATTGAAAACGAAATCGGAACCATTTTAATCACCTTGGCCGAATGCTTGATGGAGGATTAGGGACTTGATTTTTTGATTAAATAATGTTGGACATATATTTAAGATAAAAATATGATTAATGGATTAATTTGATATTTTGGGAATATTGATTTAAAGGATTAATCATGATAATACACTTTAATTAATTAAGTTATAAAATTTGGAATTTTAAAATTTGGTTAGTTGGGCTTAATTTTGAATTGGGCCTAAAACTATTATATTTGGACATAATGGGCTTGGTTGGGCCAAGTAGATTTGGACCATTTGGATTGGATCCAAAATGGGCCTAAATCACACCATTTAAGCCCAAATGTAATAAATGGGCTTTTATGTTTAATTGGGCCTTATGGGCTTGATATTGATTTTATGGCATATGAGGGTGATTCCTTATTGGGCTTGGTAATTGGGTTTGACCCATACATTGACCAAAACCCAAGCCTAAAGAAATCAATTGAAAGCCCATCGGACTTTAATTAAACGGACATTAGATGTTAGTTGGGCTTTGAGACCCGATTGTATTAGATTTGGAATCTAAGTTATAAAAGCACAATAAAAGTGTAAATATTTAATTTAGAATTAAATAATAGGATTAGTATTGAATACGACTTAAATTGGATTTAACGAGTAGTTCGATATAATTCGTGAATTCATACTATAAGTATTTATTCTCAAATTGAGTTGGACTCGCGCAAATGCAAACAATTGTTTGAACATTGTATTGTCACCTAATTAAAGACTAATTAATTGGATTTGATTGGTTGTATAACATGCCTTGAATGAATGAATGTGGATGTGATGTATGAATAGTGTATATCGGATGGATATTAGAAGGGAAGGGTAATTTTAGAAATTATTGTAATTTTAGAATTTATAAATTGGACCTGCGTGTCCAGCCTTTCTCTTATTGTCTCTTTGTATTCTCTTCTCACCTAATTCCCTCAATGTAAATGAGGTTTCTCTTATTGTATTATGTAATTGGGTAAGAGTAGAATAGTGCTAGCGGGGAGAGGAAAGGGAGTGATTTGTTCTAGGAACAAGTTGTTGTTCATATCCATCCGTATATCGCTATTACTTTACTTTACGCGCTTTATGATGTTTTAGAAGCATGCTTAAGGGTGTATGATGATGAGACCTAACAAAGATAAATTAATTGGTTGCCATTACGCAAAAAATCCCTCAAACAATATTAAGCGATTTTCCTTCCGTTGAATGATTCTTTCTCAAGATCCGAAATTGGCATTGGTTTGTTGGCCAAAGTCAAGACCTTTGTCAATTGAGGATGTGTTTGAATCATGAGAGTTTTGTTCCACATCGGTGTCCTGTCCAAGTTGTGATTTGTTGGCCAAAGTCAAGATCACTTCTTGTCCATCGACATTGATTACGAAACTTTCCTCGTCAATGGGTCCCGCTTAACTGGAATCATTAGGTTTGTTGTGCCAAAGCCAAGGCTTAGTTGATTCAGAGGAAATGGTTAGGAAAATGTATTGGATGCATTGACATATGTATATGTTTCGGACTTAGATGTCCACCTACCGGATCTAGGAATTGGATGGGATCCAATTGATCTTCGAGATCTACCTAGTTAAATATCATACAATTTGTTGGCCAAAGTCAAGGTTGTGTGTTATTTAACGGGATCCTAGCCCACTAGGAAATTGGATTTCCCGAGTACTCAACAGAGGGTTAGAGACTTGCAGAAAATAGTGGGAGGCTAGTATTGAATTTGCAATTATCGTTCAGATACTTAGCTTTACGCGCTTACACAACTTATTTCGTCAATACATTAGTTGGACTAATACAATGTTATTTTTTTATGTAACAGTTTGACTGTACCCACATATCGTTAACTAGATAATTAGATTATCGTAGTTAAGATGGCAAACAAGGGAAATGTCCGTGACATAATCATGGGTGATAATGTGTTCAAGGGCACCAACTTCGCCGACTGGGAAATGAACCTGAGGATAGTCCTTGGGGCGGAGAGGATACTGTATACGATACAAAAACCTCTCGGGCCTAAGCCCACTGAGCCACTTGAGCTGGAGTTATGGAAAACTCACAGTGATGATTGTGACACGGCTCAGTCGATCATGCTTGCTTCAATGACTCAACACTTTCGCCGCCAGAATAGGGACTTGGATCCTTATAATATGATGGCAAAATTGCAAGATCTTCACCGCACTAATAAGCGGATGGCGAGGTACGAGTTAGTGAAGAAAATCTTTCGCTCCCGTATGACTGATGGTAGTTGTTGAGGTCCATGGGACTCAAATGATAGCCGATATTGATGAATTGGCTAATATGGGTATAGTCTTGGAGGCTGAGCTGTCTATAGATGTACTTCTACAGTCACTACCCGATACTTGAAACAGATTGTCATCAACTACAAATTGATGAATTCGGATGACACTCTTGGAGAGTTATTATCGATTCTCAAGGAGTCAGAGAAAGAGCTTCTTGTTGGTTTATTCTAAGGTCCCAGATCAATCAAGAATGAAATAAAATGTGTGAAACACCAACGGAGGTAGGGAATACTCACATTGATCGGTTAGTCGATTTGGAGGACGATTCAAGCCCAAAAACGCACTGCCTTGATCTCACCACTGCAACAGTCCACTGTCCTGCAATGACATTGAGTGCAATGTACACAATCTACATGCAAGCATTAGAATGACATGTGTCATGTGGGCCCCACACGTTTCCAAATGAAAGTGGGCCCACGTGCACTCACGCGTTCGGGTTCGAT
>SKCR01039404.1:0-16286 GCA_019454045.1 Zanthoxylum bungeanum
ACTCTAGCTTTTCTCGGGTCAAGAAATCACCATCAAACAAGTTGTATCATTATCTTATGTAATTGGAGAGCCGTTGCCAACAACAATATCATAAGGAATTTTTTCCACACATAACATTCCATGAAGCAAGATTTGAAGACTAAGGGATTCCTTGGTAATTTTTGTACTAATTAGATTATTATCGCAAAAATAAGAGCCCGGTCAATGTAATTTTTTTTGTTATATGTATGTTTTATTCGAAATGTTTGATTAACATGTTATATTGTTTAGGGTGCCTCCTCTTGTATTTTCACATGCCATAACACATTAGACATGCATAATTATTTTAATTCTTATAATTTGATTTTATGATATTGAAAGAAGTTAAATTAGTAGGTAAACTAATTAATTGGATTAATTATTTTATGTTTTAAAAATTGAAAATTCAAATTTAAAATATAACGGGCTTTATGAGTGCTTTATAATTTTCATTGGTATATCGGATGGAAACCCAAACATAATTTCCATAGCTGATTCCGAATGAACGGTGATGTGGTCTGCACTCGGGATACAATTCTACCTACCATTGGAATTCATAAAATACTTATATATTAGTAAAATAGTTTAATTAAATTTATCTTTAGTATGAATTTTCATTTTTTAAACTTGTTAGTGAACTAAAATTTTAAGAGTTAAAATTTATAAGGTCACTAAAATACACTTACAAAGGAATGATTAAATATTAATAATTAGTTTGGACTAATAAATATTAGTGACTAAAATTTTTAGTAGTTAAAATTGGATATATCATTTATTTTACACTAGTGTAAATTGAGTTATGTTTTAGCCTCATATTAACTTATAGACACTAGTGGATTAAAATATTAGATATTTTAAGTGGAATGTTTTTTAAATAGTGAGTGGGAGAGGGTTGTACGATAATATATCCTGCGATCTCCGTTGTTAGTTTGAAAACGTGAGATTCAATAGGCGCCTCGAGACGGCTTTGTTTTCGTCTCTCTATAGATGGTGTCCATTTAGGGTCACTATTTAGTTTGGATTCCGAGAGGGTAGGAACTCTAGATGTGCCTGGTGAACTGACCTACAATATGGCAGCACTTCATTAGTTAAGTTCAAAGGTTCCGAAACAACAGGTTACACTTACAAACGAATGATTAAATATTAATCAAAATTCCTTAATCAAATGAAACGGTGATTGATTAATATAGGAATAAGAGTTATTCCCTCATATATTAATCAATTAAGATTGTCTCGATCTATCATGCAAATACTTGACATATCATACGTAGCACTTATTTGTGAAATGATAGATTTCCTTGGCATATTAATTATTTTTTAGGTTTCTGATTCATTATACATGGTAAATGCATCATGTTTAATTTTATGCCTAAATTTTTTTGATGATTTTAATATGCAATAAATGAATGTGAAAATGCATGCTTATTTTATTTCAGCTATGGTTTCTTCTATCATATCAATTTTCTCTAATGAAAAATTAATGGGAGAAAATTTTAAGAAATGAAAGCATGAACACCATCTTGGTCTGTGAAGACCATTAGTTTTTCCGGATGGAGGAATGTCCTCCAAAGTCCGTCTGAAATTCTGGTCAAGCTACACGATGCCTATCAAAAATGGGTTGCGGCCAATAAGAAAGCCCGCTGCTACTTGCTATCATTGATGTCTGAGGTTCTTGCTGCAAAGCATGAGTCAATGGCTACAACATCTTTGATGATGGAGTTATTACAGGCCATGTTCGGGTAGCTGACCGGTGCTTACACACGCGTATAACGCAAGCGCACGTATCGTTCAAGTAGTATAAAAATATCGATCCCACGAGGACTTAATATCTAATCTATTAATTTTATGAGGTCAAATGGTTACTAGTATCTAACAGGTTGTTTGATTGATTTGAAATGGTGACGATTCTAAATTTAAAAAACAAGTAAATAAAATTGTTCGAAAGTAGGTTTTAAGAAAATTCAATATTAAAAACTATCTACAGTTGTGATTTCTTCCAATATCATTTTAAAGATGAAGTGGTTATCTTATAGTTGGATAAAATATTAATTTATTAACCTGGAATACTAAATTATGTAAAAGCCTCTTCCGATGGTCAACTACAAATATCCAGTATAACCCAATTGAACCATATGTCTATGTCAACCAAATTACCTGGATTCATTAAGATTAAGTTCCAATTATGGCTACCCCCGCCCAACAGGTATATTCCTATCCTGTAAGGAAATCTATTAAAGGGTTATCTATCCTCAAGGAAGATCGTGGGCTATTTAGTCTAAGGTCTTAAACTTAAAATCCCTATGTCTAGTTCATTTTAAGTTTACCAGTTCAATTTTATTAATGGCCAGTTAATAAAAAGCATTAAGATTAAGACTCAATAAATAAACTTTTATATTACCCAAACTATAATTTAACCCCTTATAAACCGGTGATATTGGATTTCATCACAACCCCAGATAACTGGCTTAGTTACGACACATATTTACGGGTAGTAAAAATTTAAATAAAATAAAAGACATAAAGTAAATTCTAAAAATTAAATACTAAAAAGTAAATTGCTGAAAAGTAAAAAGTAAAAAGTAAAAAGTAAAAAAAAATAAAAGTAAATTACTGAAAGTAAATTGCTGAAAAGTAAATTACTGAAATTAAATAAAGTAAAAGTACAATAAAAGAAAATGCAGGGGTTAGAGGATCAACTTTTATTACTACTATTTTAGATATCTCCTTTAATATAATATATTAACTTTGCGTGATAATTACCAACCAGCCATGTAGGCGGTATCCTGATTAAGTCAAATTAATAATTAATTACCAACCGACCAACCATGCGGTATCCATACTTAGTCAGGTTAAAACCAATTTATAATTAATTTCCAACCGGCCAATATAACGGTATCCTCATTAAGTCAGATTTTAAATAGTTTATATTTTATATTTAAGGGAGATTAATCTAGATAGCAATAATAAAAGCTTTACCTTTTACCCCATCAAAGCGGAGTTACCTCCTCATTGCTTGAAAAATAAAAACTGCAAAAGTAAAGAAAGAAAAGGTTGCGCGTAAAAGTAAATTGCGGAAAGTAAAAACTGAAAAGTAAAGAAAAGAAAGTGCGAAAGCGGAAATTAATTACTGGAAGCTGTAAATAAACAAACAAGATACAATCTTCTTATTTATTCATTAGGAATTTCAAAGAAGAAAGTATGAATTTTACAAATGAAATGGCTTGGTATTTATAGGTAAAATTTTGCCTATATCAAATCATCCATCAAATTCTCCACCAAATCCATTATTAATTTCTCCACTAATTACTCCACCAAATCCATAATTGCTCCACTAATTGCTTATCTTGTTTGGTGTTGATTTGATAATTTTTATTAATTATTTATTAATTTATATTTTGCTTTGAAAATGATTGATAATGACTTTAATAATTACATATCACACACTTCTGGATGGTTCATCAATTTGGTCATGAAATCTTCAAAATTCGAAAATATTTTCTCTTTCCAAGTTGTAGATATTTGAGTCTTCTTTAATCTGGCACTTGAATCAGCTCAATCCGATATCGGAGTAAAACGTTATGCCCAAAATACGACAGATGCGCAAAATTGGAATTCCCAAAACTGCACTTCGTCAAAACGCCCTTTCAAGTTTCCAATCTCCAAAATTAATATATCAAGTCCAATAATTGCCCTTATTTGACCCATATTTCATCCTAAATGACTTCATTAAGACCCGATATTATTTTATCTGCAAAATAAACTAAAACACATCAAAACGTTCATCAAACCCGAGAAACTAAACAAAATATTAAGTTAAAGGGGCGGTAAATATTGATATATTTTCCGCTCATCACACCCTCAAACCTAACATTTTGCTCGTCCTCGAGTAAAACAACAAAATATAAATAAAATTAAACTAAGCCACTTTCTTAGGGATCACGGTTGCATTTAGCATATGCAACAAGCCTTTAAACCCCTAGGTGTCCCTAGTGGACGAGTTATAGTCTCGTGAGGGCTTACAGCAGCGATACCCACAAACGTTTTAAAAAAGTAAAAAGATAATAAAACAAATGCACACAAAAGAAAAAAGACAAGAGAAAAGAGAATAAAGAAGTTAGTGACTAATCAGGTGAAACTTCTACTTCAAGTTACTAATTGTTTTCTTTCCTTCTAAATTACCGAATAAGTAAATTCTCCGATTATTTTTACCATTCTTCATATACACAGCCAACAAAATATTAAACAACTCATTTTTGCCCACAACAGTCATAAGTGCAGTTGAAAAAGAGAGTAATATTTTTGTCCTAAAGTTCTATCAGATTTCACACCTTTTTGTAGCAATGGAATAATTTTTCTCATTTTTCTGAATTTTTTTTCTTTTTTTTCAATTCTATTTTTTTTATTTATATACAATACCTTCCATCTATTTAGCGAGTGTTGGGTCGGTGACTCCCAAACCAGTTGGCTTTAGGGCACCAGGTGTTAAGACACCCCTACGGACTTAATTACTCAGACTGCAGATATATATATTTTTTGCAGCATCTTCGATCCATGTAACGAGCTTTGGGCCAGTGACTCCCAAACCAGTTGGATTTAGGGCACTAGGTGTTAAAACACCCTTACGGACTTAATAACTCGGATCTCAGACGTTTTTTTTTTTTTTACTCCATTGTTTTTTGAGATGTTTCCTCCAATTAAACTAGAGCATTGAATATTACAAACTTTTCAATTTTAGCTCATGTCCGTATGTTACTATATATGTTGATAATATCTGTCAACTAAGCATATGAAGATCCATTTTAGTCCGTTTTAAGGAGAATTTACAAATTAAATAATTCAAAATAAAATAAACAAAAATTAACTTGTTTCGAAATAGGTTTCAGATACGTCTCAGGAGTGGAAACTCCTTACTCAGCTATCTCTTACCAATTTCACATTTGTAGTCAAAATAAAAAAACAAAAACACAAAATATTTTTGTAATTTTTGAAAAATTTTCAATTTTTTTTGGTATTTTTCGAAAATTTTTGGACTAAAAATAAAAACAACACACAAACTAAAAACAAGGTACTGATCAACTAATTCCCTCCCCCAAACCTAAATGAGACATTGTCCGCAATGTCTTAAATAGTAAAAGGAGAGTTAAGAAGGTCGTACCTGGTTAGCTGAAATCTACAGGAAATAAAAGGTTAAGATCCAGATTAATCCTACGCCTCTTACCACGATCGTCCTCAGACCAATTTATCTTTGAAATGATAGGGTCAACTTGTGGTTCATAGGCTAAGAGTTGGTCAATTAGATCCGGAGCAGTTCTGGCAGTAAAGAGGAGTTCTTTCAAAGGTTTTGACACGAACCCATTCCTCCGAGCATCATCAAGAAACACACAGAAAATCATAAAATCCATCAACGTTGAGCAATCCAATTGGTTTCTGGTGTATGTTCAGGTTCGCCCAAGATAGTACTATAAAAATTTCCTCCAATGTACCCAAGCCACCTGGCAAAGCAATAAAAGCATCAGCACGGTTAATCATTTATACCAAGCGTTCAGACATACCTGGCATGATCATTTCTTCTCTGTTTGATGGTTCAATAAGATTTGCCTCTGCCAAGGGTTTTGGGATGATTCCCAAAATGTGACTGCCTCCTTCCTGTACAGCCTTTGAAACGATCCCCATAAGTCCGAGATTGCCTCCGCCATATATTAAGTGCATATTCCTTGCAGCTAAGACTCGACCCAATTCCTGTGCTACTTCTACGTATTGTGGTTTTGTACCAACACTACTACCGCAAAACACACAGATGTTTTCAACTCGTCTTCTTGAAGTGGCTTCCATGTTTTACTCTGGATGTCTTCAAAAGTGCAATGATGAGTTGAATTTATAATACCTGAAAAGGGTGAGTAAAATAATAGCACTAGTACCTGCCAAATGACAATTATTAGTTAAACAAATCGTGATAGTCAAAAAGGTCTGGATCCTGTCGGAGAAAATAAAAGAAAACAACAAAACAAATTACAATTATTAGGAAAAACAAAGAGATATAATATTTACAAGAAAAGTAGCGGCTTGATCGACGTCTATGCGTCAGGGACAAGCTTCCCATCCAATTTTCTTATAAATTGGCAAATAGGGTCTTTTTGAGTCAGATTCCCGAGACTTAACAGTCGTCTTTCCTTTTGGAATTATGCATATAACATGCGAATTTCATGATACACACATCCACTGGGATGCGTCTCAAGAGTTTTAGATATGTCATCCAAAGACTCCTTACACAAGCCATCCCTAATGAAGTTAATCTTATCTTCGCGGTTATCGGACACCATTCCTAAATAACGACAACGAGTATTGCAATTCCATCGTGCACATTTGTAACAAACACCCATTTTTTTAGCTCTACGTTTCTTTGCATAGGTGCTTCTTCCAAAACCAGGCAGATGTGAAATAAAAGAGTCAGAAGACTCACCTGCCAATCGGACCTGTGCTTCAATTACCCAACGAATTTCATTAGGAACACCGTGAATTGTTAGTAGTCTCATCCGTTCCAAGCGAGCTTTGTAAACTTTCATCAGAGATTTTTGAGGGAGAGAAGGAAATTGCTTGTGAAGATTTGTGAGAGCTTCTTCCATCTTGTAATGACTTAATCTGCAAAAACTAAACACACAAAATTAAATCACACCAAATCACAATATATACAAAAATTGCATGGGTTGCCTCCCTACGAGTGCTAAGTTTAGAGTTGTCAGCTAGACTTGACTTCTCGAACGTTAAGCTGGATCTGAAAGTGTGACACTTTCTTTTTGTCGCTCAAATGATTCTCCCCAGTAGTGTTTGACACGCTGATTGTTAACCTTGAATGTGTTGTTGGTGTTAGGATCTAGTAACTCAACAGCTCCATAAGGTAAAACCTGAGTGATCACAAATGGACCTGACCACCTAGATTTCAACTTTCCAGGGAAAAGTTTCAACCTCGAGTTGTACAACAACACATGTTGCCTTGGTTCCAACTGTCTGTGCACTATTTTTCGGTCATGCCATTTCTTTGTCTTTTCTTTGTATAATCTGGCATTCTCATAAGCCTGTAGATGAAACTCCTCCAATTCGTTGAGTTGATGAAGTCATTTCTCCCCTGCAGCTTGTGAATCAAGATTCAACTTCTTCAGTGCCCAGTACGCCTTGTACTCAAGCTCAACTGGCAGATGACACGCTTTCCCAAACACCAATCGATATGGAGATATACCAATGGGTGTCTTGTAAGCTGTCCTGTAGGCCCATAATGCATCATCTAGTTTTTTTGACCAGTCTCTCCTTGTTGATCCAATAGTACTTTCTAGGATTCTTTTGATTTCCCTGTTTGAAACCTCAACCTGTCCATTTGTCTGTGGATGGTAAAATGTGGCAACATTGTGAGTAACTCCGTATTTGGATAGGAGTGCATCGAAGTATCTGTTGCAGAAATGAGAGCCACCATCACTGATGATTGCACGAGGTGTTTCGAACCGAGTGAAAATATTCTTTTTCAGGAATTTGATCACGACTTTTGAATCATTAGATGGAAGTGAAATTGCTTCGACCCATTTGGAGACGTAGTCTACAGCAACCAGGATGTACAGGTTTCTGAATGATGGAACAAAGGGTCTCATGAAATCAATACCCCATACATCGACTATTTCCACTTCTAGAATGTTTTGCAACGGTCCTTCGTTTCTCATGGAAATATTTCCCATTCTCTGGCACCTGTCACATTGAAAAGCAAAAAGATAAGCATCTTTAAAAAGAGTGGGCCAGAACAAAAGGTATGGCTCGTCCCAGACATAGTGCTTGACTTCTTTGAAGAACTTCTTCCGTTGCTGAGTTGTCCATTCCAATGGCCATTTTACTGACACAATGTAGTTGACATAGTCAGCATACCAAGGGACTTCCTGTTGTTTCATGGCAAACAACTGTTCATCTGGAAAAAAGTTTCTTTGATTGACAGATCTTTGTCAGCTGTGTTTCCATTCTCGAGCCTCGATAGATGATCTGCCACATGATTCTCTGTCCCTTTTCTGTCTCGAATATCCACATCAAATTTCTTGTAGAAGAAGTATCCAACGGATCAATCTGGGTTTGGCATCTTTCTTCATGATCAGATATTTGATTGCTGAATGATCTATGTAGACCACCACTTTGGGACCCAACAGATAATAGCGGAATTTTTCAAAAGCATACACAACTGCGAGCAACTCCTTTTCGGTGGTTGTGTAGTTGAGTTGAGCTTCATTTAGAGTTCTGCTGGAGTAGTAAATGGTGTGAAAAATCTTTGCTTTGCGTTGTCCTAAAACTGCACCTACAGCAAAATCACTAGCATCGCACATCACTTCAAATGGAAGGGTCCAGTCTGGTGCTACAATGATGGGGGCGGATACCAGCTTCTGTTTTTAAGATTTCAAAAGCTTCCTGGCATCTTTGGTGAAGTTGAAAGGCACATCCTTCTCCAGAAGATTTCATAGAGGTTTTGCAATTTTGGAAAAGTCTTTGATAATCTCCTGTAAAAACCTGCATGTCCAAGAAACTTCGAATACCTTTAACTGATGTTGGTGGAGGTAGTTTTTCAATTGTCTTTATCTTTGCTTTGTCTACCTCAATCCCCTTTTGTGAGATCCGGTGTCCAAGAACAATGCCTTCTTGCACCATGAAGTGGCATTTCTCCCAGTTGAGTACCAGGTTTGTATCTTCACACCTTTGTAACACATGTTCCAAATTTTGCAAACAATGATCAAAAGAATCTCCAAATATAGAAAAGTCATCCATGAAAACCTCCATACTCTGCTCCAGTATGTCTGAGAAGATGGCCATCATGCAACGCTGAAATATGGCAGAGGCATTACATAATCCAAATGGCATCCTGCGGAAAGCAAATGTACCATAGGGACATGTACAGGTAGTTTTCTCCTGGTCTTCTGGTGTGATGACAATCTGATTATACCCTGAATATCCGTCCAGAAAGCAATAGAACTCATGTCCTGCCAGTCTGTCTAACATCTGGTCAATGAATGGTAGTGGAAAATGGTCTTTTTCTCGTGGCTTTGTTCAGTTTCCTGTAGTCCATGCATACTCTCCATCTAGTCACTGTTCTTGTTGGGATTAGCTCATTCTTTCATTGCTAATCACAGTAATTCCTCCTTTCTTTGGTACACACTGCATAGGACTACCCAACTGCTGTCTGAGATGGGGTAAATGATGCCAGCATCCAACCATTTGATGATTTCTTTCTTCACGACTTCCTTCATGATTAGATTGAGTCTCCGTTGATGCTCCACTGTGGGTTTGTACTCATCGTTCATCAAGATTTTGTGCATGCAAAATGATGGACTAATGCCTCGAATGTCTGCTATAGTCCAGCCAATGGCTTTCTTGTGCTCTCGTAATACTCTCAGCAACGTTTCTTCGCTCCAATGTTAGTGAAGAAGAAATAATAACAGGTAATTCAGAAGAGTTTCCAAGAAATGCATACCTGAGATGGCTCGGAAGTAACTTCAGCTCCAGCTGTGGTGGTTCTTCAATCGAAGGCTTGATTCGATCTTTCTTTGGTAGTTCCAAACTTTCAACTGGTGGTGTTACTTTGAATCGGAATGGTTTGTCAAGGTAGTTGATACATTCCAGGATTTCAGCAGCTCTAGCTCATTGTCACATGTTGGTGATGCAAGCTTCAAGTGTATCTGTGGGATTTGGCCTCAGTATTTTGAATGATAATATCAACAACATCAATTCTGAAGCATTCTTCTTCCTTTTCATCACTCGGGAATTTCATGGCTTTGAAAACATTAAAGGTCACTTCTTGGTCCTGCACTTTCATGGTTAGTTCTTCTTTTTGCACATCAATCACAGTTTTACCTGTAGTCAAGAATGGTCTCCCAAGAATGATAGGTATTTCTTTGTCTTCTTCCATGTCAAGGATGATGAAATCTGCTGGGAGAATTAGTTTGTCTACTTTTACCAGCACATCTTCAACAACACCTCTTGGAAATGCAAGTGTTCGGTCAGCAAGTTGCAATGAAACTGAGGTAGGCATTGCTTCTCCAATCTGCAGTTTCCTGTAAATAGAAAAAGGCATCAAGTTAACACTAGCTTCTAATCACATAAAGCCTTACCGATGTAATGTTCTCCAATGGTGCATGGAACTGTGAAACTGCCACGATCTTTCAACTTCGGGGGAAGTTTCCTCTGAATAATGCGCTGCATTCTTCCGTTAATGCAACTGTTTCGTAGTCTCCCAATCTCCGTTTTTGTGAAAGAATGTCTTTCATGAATTTGACATAACTGGGCATTTCTTCCAAGGCTTCTGCAAATGGATGTTGATGTGCAGCTTTTTTGAAACCCCCCAGGAATCGAGCAAACTACTTGTCCAGTTTGTTTTTCTTAAGACGCTGAGGAAAAGGTGGAGGTGGAGTGATCTGTTCTTTTTCCTTTGCTTCTTTTTCCTTTGCCTCTTTTCCTCCTCCATCTGTTGTTCAGCTTCTTTTGAAACTTCTTCTTGGGACATCTTGATTCCAACATCTTTGTTGATTTCAGTATCGCTTTTCAAAGTAATGGCTTGACATTTCTCCTTCCCTCGGTTCATTGGATTGGGTTCTTTGTTACTGGGAAGATTACCTGGTGGTCTGTAACTCTGAGCATTGGCCAGTTGTCCGATTTGATTCTCCAGTGCTTTGATGGAAGCTGATTGGCTCTGAAAGATAGCATCATACTTTTTTAACTGAGCCA
Source organism: Zanthoxylum bungeanum (assembly GCA_019454045.1). Lineage (NCBI taxonomy): Eukaryota > Viridiplantae > Streptophyta > Magnoliopsida > Sapindales > Rutaceae > Zanthoxylum > Zanthoxylum bungeanum. Next base: position 10,759 of record SKCR01039404.1, read on the forward strand.
GCACTTCTGATATTCCTGGTTCATTTGCCTGCTTCTGGCCTTTGTTCTGTTGCTGGAATCCAGGTGGGGATTTTCTGCTGTTGGCCTGAATTGTTGCTCCATGAAAAATTAGGATGATTCCTCCACCCTGGGTTCTAGGTGTTGGAATAAGGATTGTCCCTTGTCTGTTGAAATTGTTGACAAAATTCACCGTTTCTTCAAGTTGGTTTGACTTTGGTATTCCTCCATATGGTGAACTTGTGGATCCAGTGGTAAGAGTCTCCATGAATTTGCATATCTGATCTAGCTTGGTGTTGACTGCTGTATTGGCTCCACTTTCATAAATTCCTGCAATTCTTTGGATCATGCTCCTTTCTGTTGGCCACAAGGAATTGTTGCTGGCCATTTCTTCGATTAGATAGTCCCAGGCTTGATCTTCTCATTTTTCCATTAAAGCTCCTCCAGCAGCAGCATCGATTATAGTTCTCATTATTCCAGAAAGTGTTGGACAATTATGACCCATAGCATCACTATTTGTACAGATCACGGTGTTGTTGTACAAATAAACTATGTGACAAAGGAGATTGCACTCTTATTCATTTGTGATTAGATCACCTAGATTATATAATGATTAGAGGTCCCTATGATTTGTTCCTGGACAGAGAATGATATGAGACAGTATCAGTCCACGAAGGATAAATCATTAAATATCCCTAGTCAGAGTATTATCGAGATTGGACATCGATAAATACGTAAAAGACTAGTATTACACTTGTGCGCATTTGTGAGGGCACAACGACATAGTTCTCATATATTTGGGTATAGGATACTCATCCAAGTGTAATAGGAGGTTGTGTTTTACCGATGGTACGGGAAATAGCTTCGCTTTGGATAGACCCCCCGCAGAATCCCATTGGTAGTATGACTATGTGTCTATGGGAGTCTGCAATCTGGGTAGGTGTATTTGGTCTTAACTTGAGACTTGCACCGCTAATACATACGACAATCAATATACTTTAGTTGAGGTCGTCCAGGGCTTTAACTGGTTCTGTGTACGCTGATGCTGGGTATAATGAGAATCGTAGTGTGTTGGTGTGATGTCAAGACGGAAGTGTGACTCCAGTCATATGGAGATGATGGTCACGTAGGATACGGAACTCATTCTCTAAAATGCTCGAGCTATCGGGATATTATGACAAGGTCATGAATATCCGATTATAGAGACTAGTTACTAGACATCCGATATGTGCTTCGTACAGGGCAGACACAATTCCAGCCCCAGGCCTAGCACGTGAACATCCGATACTGGACAGAAATACGCAATACTTCGGTATACTACACTTGATATAGATCTAATATTCCTATAAGGATATTTCTGGAGAATTGGGTATGCATGGCGCTTTGCTAGAAGCGAACCTTGTCTTGTAAATCGGTACAAACGTAGTACGAGGTACTTACGTGTTCGGATAGTCCGACGACCGTATTTACTGCCAACATATCCAGGTATCTCATGGGTCGCTTCCCGAAGATTCACCGATGATGTATGACTCGCACTATAATTAATCAGGGATTAATTAAAAGAGAGATAAAATTAATCTGGGATTAATTGCGGAGATATTTTATCTGGGATAAAATATTAATTAAAGAGAGAGAACGATTAATTTGGAATTAATCGATAAAATAATATACTTGATATATTATACGAAATTGGATTCCGACGCGGAATTAAAATTAGATTTTAATTCGGGCGAACGAATTAATTTAGAATTAATTCGTTAGCGATGTGAATAGTGATTTCACTAGGCGTAATCGTTTAATTACGACGCGACGGAAAATTCGTTAATTTAGAATTAGCGAACCCGAGCCCTAGATTATTTACGAGCGCATTCGCATTTCGAATTCGAGTGCGGTACGCAAGTCAAATCGAGCGTCAAATCACAAGTCACATCAAGCGTCAAATCAAATGTCACTTTGAGTGATGTGACAAGTTGTCAATTGATTTGAGTGATTGATGTGGTAGTTGAAAAGCATTTATTGCTTTTTGCTTTTGACTTTTGCTTTTTGATTTTTTAGTAAATGGAAAATGAAAAAGTGGTAATGGTTTTAATTAATTTTGGAAATTATAAAAACCTATTTACAATTTTTCTTTCTCTCTCTCACCAATTACGGTATCTTCTTTTTTCCCTCCTCTCTCATTTTCGGCTTTGAGCCATTTTTCTTCTTCTCTGTTTCTGCATCTGCCGAACGTAAAAGAGAAGCAAGAAACGATTTTTGTTGCAAAAATCAAGTGCTAGCACACACACTTGAGTGATACAAAGGTGTTAGGGCAGTGTTTTGTGAGCTTGGAATCAATTTTGGAGCTTGAAGCTTGGAGCTTCCATGGTGTTCATCAATGGCCGATTCTTGGAGGGACAAACACCAGTAAAACCGTACAGCCCATTGCAAGGAGGAGCTGCTGCCGTGACTTTGAGGGAGGCTTGAAGGTTTTTGTTCTTCGCATCTCAAACCGTTCAATGTGAGTATGTATTCCGCCTTACTTCTTTGATGTATTCATGCGTTTTTATGCTTGATTTTGATGATTCTTGGGACCTTATAAGAACTCAACAATGGTATCAGAGCTTTGATCAAGCATGAATAAAGTTAGGGTTAAAATTGGGTAAAATCAATTGAAGCATGATTTGGTTGAATTGATTGATTAAGTATGCTTGTATATTGATGAATTGATGTTGTGCATGATCAATTTGAAGAAATTGTGTTTGGAACAAATTTCCCCAATTTTATGTGTTGGCCAAAATTGACAAATTTGGGTAAACTTGATTTTGAGCATGTTTAATGAAATTGGATGATTTAGAATGCTTAAAGTATGTTTAATTGAGGATTGATTGGGTCAATTTGTTGAAAATTAGTTTGGAACAATTTTCCCCAAATTGCTTAAGTTGGCCGAATACAATAGCCCATATTGTCTTGGAATTTTTTGATTTTTTGTTCATTGGATGACTTGGAAATCATTAGGGGATGTTGATTTTATGTTTGATTGGATTCAATTGGATTGGATTTGAATTTGGACACAAAACCCCCATTTGGCCGAGACTTTAGCATGTATATTTGGGTTTGATTTTGATCAAATTATGTTGGACATGATTCCATGATGTTAAGCATGATTAATTGGACAAATTTGGTGCTTTGGAAACTTTGATTTGGGTAATTAATATGCTATGCACTTTGTTTAATTGAATTGTAAAATTGGATTTTGTAATTTAATTAAAATGGGCCTTAAAATTGGATTTGGGCTTTTAAAGTTGTTAATTGGGTTTATTGGACTTTGTTATACAAAGTTGGTTTAGGCCAAAATTGGTTGGATCCAATTAGGCCCAAAACCGCTTCCAAAAGGCCAAATGCGACTAATGAACCTTTAAAGTTTAATTGGGCCTAATGAGCCTAAATTAATTTTTGGGCTTATGGGGTAACTCCCGGATTGGATTTTGGTTATTCGGTTTGACCCGAGTTGACCAAAAGTCCACGCCTTGAAGAAATTAATTAAAAGCCCATTGGACTTTAAGTCGTAAAGGTTTATTTAATAAAGTGTAATATTTAATTTGGAATTAAATAGAGAATTAGAATTAAATGCGTATTAAATTGGATTTAATTATGTAATTTAATTTAATTGTAGAAATTGTACTTTGAGTACGTGTTTGCAAAACGAGTTTGACTCGAACAAAATCAAATCGTTGTTTGAACATTGGATGATCACTAATTATCAGATTAATTAATTGGATTAGATTGATTGATAACATGCTTGTATGAATACATTGTTGCGATGCATGAATAATGTATATCGGATGGATATTAGTCGGGTGGGACAATTTTGGAAATTGTAATAAATTTGATTTATTAATTGGACCTGCGTGTCCAGCCTTATCACCTCTATACTCTTTGTATTCTCTTCTCACCTATTCCCCTCAATGTAAATGAGGTTTCTTTAGAAGTGTAGTGTAACGGGTAGAAGTAAATACATGTGCTAGTTGGAGAGAGAAAATGAGAGATTTGATCTAGGATCAATGTAAATATTCATCCGCATATCATTATTATTTTATTTCATATGCGCTTTATTATGTGTTTAGAATGCATGTTAAGGGTGTATAATGATGAGACCTTAACAAAGATAATAAATTGGTTGCCAATTTGCACGCGAAAAACCCTCGTTCAATATTAAGCGTCTTTCCTTCCATTGAGTGATTCTCACTCAAGATCCTAGACGGCATTGGTTTGTTGGCCAAAGTCAAGGCCTTTTGTCTGTCGAAGATGTGTTTGAATCACGAGGCTTTGTTCCATATCAGTGTCTTGTCCAAGTTGTGGTTTGTTGGCCAAAGTCAATACCATTTCTTGTCCATCGACATTGATTATGAAGCTTTCTATGGTCAATGGGTCGCGCTTGACTGGGATCACTAAGTTTGTTGTGCCAAAGCCAAGGCTTAGTTGATTCAGAGGAAAAGGTTAGGTAATACATTGGATGTATTGGCATATATAAGATATATGTTTCGGACTTGGATGTCCCCCTACCGGATCTAGGAATTGGATTGGATCCAATTGATCTTAGAGATCTACCTAGTTAATTATCATACAATTTGTTGGCCAAAGTCAAGATTGTGTGATATTTAACGGGATCCTAGCCCACTAGGAAACACGGTTTCCCGAGTACTCGACAGAGGGTTAGAGGCTCGCCGAAAAATAGTGGGAGGCAAGAATTGAATTTGCAATACTCGTTCAATTACTCGCCATACGCGCTCATTTAAATTATTTCATCGTTAGAAAAAATGTTAGTTGGACTAATATTTAAATTGTTTTTTAATTAACAGTTGGACTGTATTATAGTTGATTATATATATTGGATTATATTAATCAATATATTTGAATTAATTAATTTCAGTTTACAGTTGATTTTATAATTGGATTATAGTAATCAATGTAATTGAGGTTAATTAATTTAGATTATATTTGATTATGTAGTTGGACTATTATAATCATTATAATAATAGTACCACAAATCGTTGATTAAATAGTTGGACTATTAGAATCAAGATAAAATGAAAGATGGTGTTTAAAACATAATCCTGGGGAAAATGTATTTAAATGACTTTAATTTTCAAATTGGGAATAAATTTCAGGATGGTCCTGAAAAATAATAAGTTATTTTATTTGATAAAATATATATTAAGCCAATCCCGGAGTTAAGCAATAAGTGGAACATGATATTTGGAATATTAATGTATGATAACTTTAGTGCTTAATCCACTATACTTGTCATATAGACTCATTAATTTCTTTATCAGAACTAAGGATTAGATTCTTAAAGTATGATATTGAAATTGAAGGATATTCAAAGATTAGATCTATAAGTACTATTAAAATTGCAATAAATAATTCTTGGAGAATTAATGACTATTCTCAGGAGACAAAGTCAAAGTTTGCAATTAGGCAAGTGTGCAAGACACACCTTACTTCGATATTCTAGAAACCCGAGGCTTAGCCAAAGGCTACCGGAATATGGA
>SKCR01039405.1:0-16428 GCA_019454045.1 Zanthoxylum bungeanum
TGTGTCTCCCACCGTCGCTGCCGTGTCCACCCTCCCGCCTACACCTTCAACACCGCCGGCCACCGTGTAGCTGCCTCTGTCATGCTTTCCAGCGCCACCGAATCGAGTCCAACGGCCGCCGGACGTGCCGCCACCCTCCATCTAAGAGGACGAAACTCCGCCGGTTCTCTGCAATTTCCGGTCGTCTCCGGTCACTTTTGACGCCACCCTCCGGCGAGTGTGTACTTTTCAGGCCCGAGATCTTTCCAACGCCGGTGTCACTCCCGATCCGACATCTTTGGGTTGTTTTCTCCGTTTATATCTACCCCGGTAATTCGGATTTGTATTGGAAGTTGAGATCCGACCGTTGGATCAACGATCCGAACATATCAGTGTTGCTCTCGATTATACGATCATTTGGTATATATATCCACCGTTAAAGTTTTCTGGTTGTGGGGCCGCTTTTTAGTTGTGGGGCCCAATCTTCGTTGTGGGGGCCCGCTTTCCTCGTTAAGCGTTTCAGCAAGCAGTTCCGAGCCGTCGCTGTGATCCTTGAGATATTGGCTGACCAGTGGATCTTTCTTTAAGAGATTTGGAGATCGTTGGAGCTCGGTATGTAATTATTACCGTTTTTGGGGTGTAAATGATAGAATTAGAAAGTTTTGGATATAATTGTAAATTTACATATTAAGAGGTAAAATTGTAATTCTGCTAATTAGGGATTAAATAGTAATATTTAAGAATTTTAGGACTATTTGGCATATCGGAAAAGTTTAGGGGCTAAAACAACGGAAATTTAGAAACTTTAGGGGTAATCGTAATTTTTGGATAATTGAGGGACCTATCGTAATTTTTACATTTTTCAGATTCTTGGCGAGGATATAGATTTATTCATTTTCAGCGCTTTTGCATGGATAGAGGTAAGTACACTCTTGGTGATTCTCTTAACATATTGTTTGATGATTGATGGTTGTTGTGAGAGTCAGTATAATATAAATAAACATAATGGTAAATTATAAGATATTTTATTTAAATATTTTTGTTGAGATATAATATCGAGATGTAAAAAGTATGAAATATGAGATCATATTTGAGATAGTTGGTGGATTGGATGTGAGATGTGATTGTGTTTATGATGTGTGTGTAGTGTTCCTTTTCTTTGTTCCTCTGGGGGTTTGGTATAATAGTGGTCGGATTTGAGATGGGATGTGATGAAACATCAGATGATATGAGATGATATAAAACCTTGGAGTTATCATTGAGGTACTCTCCTACTGGTTTTGATATGGGGGAGTACGGGGGCTTCCTCATTGAGTATATTTTACTCATATTTTACGAGTTGATATGGTTTGGAAACCTTGAGAGTTGTCACTTGAGGTACTCTCCCATTGGTTTCAATCCTCTGTTATACTAGACCCGGAGTAGCAGCCATGTTTGATGGATGTTTGTATTGTTGTGGGATGATTGTTGTGATAACATTATAATATGCTATTTTCATATATTGTATTATAATATAAATATTATATACATATATATTATATATATGTTCGTTGGAAAATTGATTGAGTAATCAGTAGCATGAGAACATAATGGTGAATACTAAATTGAGATATAAATTGTATATTCGTACTATGAATTGAAATATTGAGTACTATATGATTTTGAGATGAGTTGATGGATGTAATGAGATGAGATGTGTGGTTGTAAGTATGTTCTACCTGAGATAGCTGTTATATATCTTAACTGATATTTCATATTCTTATATATATATATATATATATATATATATATATATATATATATATATATATATATATTATATATATATTCCTATTTTGTTGGTGAGGTCATGTTGATGGTGAGAGAGAATGAGAGAATGCTGCTACTTGCTGAGCTTTTAAGCTCATTTCCTCTTCCCCCAAACCATTTCAGGTAGTTCGCGAGAGAGAATAGCAGGAGTAGTACCAGATTGGGATCCACGTGCCACAATTGTGTATTTTCGGGTTGGTCCAGACATTCGAGTCGTCATTTGCATTTTTTTAAGTCTTGTGTTGTAAACCATAAAGGTTGTGTATACATATGAGTTTGTAATCTGTGATGTATTATTTGTGTGTTTTTTAAAATGGTTGATTTGGCATATAGAGTGCTCGAGCTGAAGTTGATCGCGGACCTCTTTCTATGGTTGGGCCTGCCCTAGGGAGGGGGTCGTGACAGATTGGTATCGGAGCTTAGGGTTTTAGGTTCTGTAGACATATTGCATTGGATGAGAGTATAAAAAGGGTAGTTTGTGTCTGTAGGAAAATGTCTGGACGTGGCCGTGGTACTGGTACTCAATGTGGGAGGGGTATATTCTGATGGGGTGTGAGAATGTCGAGAAATAGATAGAGAGACCTCACACTCAGCCGATAGATCTTGAATTTGTTTATCGTTGATTGGTGTTTATCCGATTGTTGAGGATACGAGGAGTTTAACTTTTACCTTTAGTAGTTTCGACAGCTGCCCTTTTTGCTATTTCCGTAGTTGTATTGACGTGATTTCTACAGTGGTACCTAATGTGATTTTCTGTCGTAGTTATAACATCGTCGTGAGTCAGTAGGTCGAAGACATTAGAACTTGGTGTTAGAGAAATGAGAAGAAGACTTTGTTGATACTCATGTATGAACAAGAAAAGCTATATACCAAGCTGTAACAAAATATAAGATTTATGATTACTTATAGAATATAACAACTTGGTTGTGTTACAAGGACAGGATCATCTTCGAATTGATAATCTTCCCATTGGCGTTTCGCACGTAGAGACATTGGAATGAGCGTCGATGACTTGGATTTCGAGACTGTCAGGAAAACTTGATTTTATGTAACCTTGGACGATACTTCTATATGATTCTCGATAGTAGTGAAGATTTGCCAGTCTTTATCATTGGTATAACTTCTAGACTCGACGGATTGAGTCTGCGGAGAGAGCTCTAAGATCACATGAATGACGAAAAGTAATATCTTCTGGAAAATATCATCGTATCCATAGTAAGCTCTAAGCTTCGTCTGGATGTCCAACTAATGAGTTTCAATTAGTGAGTAGACGTGATGATAGATTCTATAAGATGAATTGGGTGGTAAATAAGTGAATAGTCGTCTGACCATTCTGGAGTAATGGGTTTCGATCCAGACAGTAATACTTTTGTGGCGTTTATACCAACGATATAAGATATTACTGACGAAGGGAGGAAGCTCACTTAGGATGCCTTCTGAGATACAGGATATTGGGATGGATTGGACTCGGTCCAATGATAAATCAATTTAGGAAACCGAGTTCAAACAAGGTGCCGAGACTCCACTGGCAATGATTGAAGAAATCCTGACTGTTGATAAAAACTGTGGAATGAAATATGTGATATCCACAGTGAACAATCACAGAATTATTTTGTATTGGATTAAACCATCTGTTTTTTCCATTCCAATGGTTCTAAGAATGAAACACCATCTCAAGAAGTTTGTAGGAACTCTTGCCACGATATCCATTGCAACCTCTTTAGGTAAAAGAGCGGACAAGTTTCATTGAGACAATCGTAGATGTCTCTCCAAAGGTCTCGAACATATTTAGAGTCTATAATTGCTCGATCAGTGACTGGCCATTACAAAGCTTTTGGTATATTACTTTAGCTCTGGCAGATTTTGAATAGGAATTAGGATTGGCAGATGAGGATGCCATGAAAGAAATTTGAGTAATTCCCTATGAACATATGCATCTCATTATAGGGAGTGTTAACAATAATTTCTTTGTGAAAAGACAATTTCACAGTATCCATGCATAATTGGAAAGGATAATAATTGTCGCGATGATAAGATATAAAGCAGAAATATGAGGGACTTGGAAATCCTCTTTTTAGTAGTGGAAATCTTAAGGTGGTGGATTTTGCAAAAATTGCTAAAAACTCTTTACAGTTGTTGTCTGTACGGGACCCTAGGTGGAGCCTTTTCCTTTGGAGACAAGATAACCGGTTTCTCAGTTGGGGCACTGTTTAGAGTAATGATAATAATTGGAGGCATTATTCATATGATGGTGAGTGTGAAATGTATAATGATCGTAGAGTTTGAAATATGTATCTATTCAGAAATATCTGAAATTTTGGAGATATAAAGCCGTTGGATGGAGTTTCTAAGTAACTATGGTTTGTACTATTGATTAGTATTATGAAAAGATTAATGAAGTTACTGATACACCGAGTGGGAAGAATGAGAGTTAATTTTGACCGTTAGAGGAGATGAGATGACTTTGGTATGTTGACTTTTGGACTGTTCAATAGTAGGAGTATTCTTGGAACTATATGAAGGTTCGACCCACACCGTTAGATAGAATTACTATAGCACAAGGCGTTTGACCAATGTGGAAAATTAAGAGCAGAGATTTGAGGAATGAGGACTACTACTTTCAGATTGAGTTCAGAGAATGTATAATTATTATGATAAAGTCGTGATACCTTACTAGAAAGCTCAAGTGGGAGATCTTGGACAAGACTCACGATGATCAGTATTATATAATATTGAGAGCACTAAGAAGTATCAAAATCTAAGGAAGACTTATTGGTGGTTGGGAATGAAGAGAAAGATTTCAGAATTGGTATCTCGGTGTTTAGTTGTCAGTATGATATATGAGAGCATCAAACACAGTTGGATTACTCCAGTCTTCACTAGACCTGAGTGACCATGGAAAATATCGTGATGGATTTGGTGGTACGGCTGTCGAGGACGCGGTTGGTTATGATGCAATGTGTATAATAGGAATCGATTGTAAAGTCTGCATTTTTCTAGCGATTCGAGTTACGGGGGACCAGAGAGACTAGTGATATTTAGTTGTGAAGCAGATTGTACGATTACATAGTGTACCCTTATCGATTATATCGAATAGAGTTCTCAGATTTACTTCTCATTTTCGGGAGTTTTTAGAAGACTATTGGATCAAAGATTTCTACGAGCACCTCATTCCACCCTCAAACAGACGGTCAGTCAGAGCGGACTATTCAGACATTAGATGATTTGCTGAGATTGTGTGATTTGTCATAAATGGAAGTTGTATGACTATAACTTTAGCTTATTGACTAGAATCGGCATGGCTTTATTTAAAGCTTTACGAGAGAGATGATTTAGGACTTTTTGTATGGGTGAGATTGGAGGCTGAAAGATTCATGGTTCAGACTTGGTAGATTTGATCTCTGAGAGGATCAGGTTGATCCAAGCGAGACTGTTGGTTGAGTAGAATCAATGGAAGAGTTTTGTAAATAGTGTGTGGGTATGACCTTGAGTTCAAAGTTGGAGATATAGTATTTTAAAAGTTTTCTTATTAGAAGGAATGACTGAGATTTGACTGAAAAAGAAAATTTTCGCCGAGCTGTATTGGTTCTCCGGTCACTTTTGACAGCCACCTCCAGCGAGTGAGCACTTTTCAGGCCGAGATCTTTCCAACGCCGGTGGTCACTTCCCGATCCGACATCGTTTGGGTTGTTTTCCGTTTTATATCTACCGGTAATTCGGAATTTGTATTGGAAGTTGAGATCCGACCGTTGGATCAACGATCCGAACATATCAGATTGTTGCTCTCGATTATACGAGCATTTTGGTATATATATCCACCGTTGAAAGTTTCTGGTTGTGGGGCCCGCTTTTTAGTTGTGGGGTACAATCTTCGTTGTGGGGCCCGCTTTCCTCGTTAAGCGTTTCAGTAAGTTCCGAAGCCGTCGCTGTGATCCTTGAGATATTGGCTGACCAGTGGATCTTTCTTTAAGAGATTTGGAGATCGTTGGAGCTCGGTATGTAATTATTACCGTTTTGGGGGTATAAATGATAGAATTAGAAAGTTTTGGATATAATTGTAAATTTACATAATTAAGAGGGTAAAATTGTAATTATGCTAATTAGGGGTTAAATAGTAATATTTAAGAATTTTAGGACTATTTGGCATATCGGAAAAGTTTAGGGGCTAAAACGGAAATTTAGAAACTTTAGGGGTAAAATCGTAATTTTTGGATAATTGAGGGACCTTATCGTAATTTTATATTTTTCAGATTCTTGGCGAGGATATAGATTTATTCAGAGCTTTTGCATGGATAGAGGTAAGTACACTCTGTGGTGATTCTCTTAACATATTGTTTGATGATTGATGGTTGTTGTGAGAGTCAGTATATATATATATAAACATAATGGTAAATTATATAGATATATTTATATTAAATAATTTTGTTGAGATATATATCGAGATGTAAAAAGTATGATAATATGAGATCATAATTATTGAGATGAGATTGGTGGATTGGATGTGAGATGTGATTGTGTTGATGATGTGTGCTGTTGTGTTACGCTGCCGGTTTGGTATAATAGTGGTCGGATTTGAGATGGGATGTGATGATACATCCGATGATATGAGATGATAGAAAAACCTTGGGAGTTGTCATTGAGGTACTCTCCTACTGGTTTTGATATGGGTGGGAGTACGAGGGCTTCCTCATTGAGTATATTTTACTCACATTTTACGAGTTGATATGGTTGGAAACCTTGGAGATTTGTCATTGAGGTACTCTCCCATTGGTTTCAATCCTCTGTTATACTAGACCCGGAGTAGCAGCCATGTTTGATGGATGTTTGTATTGTTGTGGGATGATTGTTGTGATAACATTATAATATACGCTATTTTCATATATTGTATTATAATATAAATATATATATACATATATATTTATATATGTTCGTTGGAAAATTGATTGAGTAATCAGTAGCATGAGAACATAATGGTGATTACTAAATTGAGATATAAATTGTATATTCGTACTATGAATTGAAATATGAGTACTATGTGATTTGAGATGAGTTGATGGATGTAATGAGATGAGATGTGGTGTTGTTGAGTAGTTCTGCCTGAGATAGCTGTTATATCTTAACTGATATTTCATATTTTTTATATATATATATATATTCCTATTTGTTGGTGGGTCATGTTGAGAGAATGAATGCTTACTTGCTGAGCTTTTTAAGCTCATTCCCCTCTTCCCCCAAACATTTCAGGTAGTTCGCGAGAATAGCAGGAGCAGTATCAGATTGGGATCCACGTGCCACAATTGTATTTTCGGGTTGGTCCAGACATTCGAGTCGTCATTTGCATTTTTTTAAGTCTTGTGTTGTAAACCATAAAGGTTGTGTATACATTATGAGTTTGTAATCTGTGATGTATTATTTGTGTGTTTTAAATTGGTTGATTTGGCATATAGAGTGCTCGAGCTGAAGTTGATCGCGGACCTCTTTCTAGGGTTGGGCCCGCCCTAGGGAGGGGGTCGTGACAGGTTTCTTCATGAACATATTTAATGAAAATTTATTAGTGCATCTGGCTTGAGCGTACTAACCAATGGATTTTCAAAAATTCATCTACAAAGGTTGCTAGGATTGGCGAGAAAATTCTCTACCTCGTTCCTCAATGATTATATGTAAAAATATGATGATGTTATGTTTTCAGGCTCATGTTTATGTCTTCAGGCTCATGTTTATGTCTTTCCCAAGTTTTGTGTTAGATTGGTCACCCTCTCTAACTTGGAGCCATTTAAAAGAATCTCTTTTTAACTATTTTGTCACTGTTCACTCTTGGTGAATCAATGACTTTGTTATTAATACTATCTCTCCTTTTATTTAGAAAAAAATAATTTTATGTTCTCAAATTAACTTTCGGGTTGAATTAGATCTTGAAATTTAACATGGGTTTACATCGGTTGAGAAATGATATTGGACTAAAACCATATAAGATAAAGACAACCCTTAACTCTCGTACTAATGAGCACAATCACATTTTTTTGTAAACATGATCACTTTTTTTGTGACCACAGTCACATTTTTTTTTAAGGCAAAATCACATTTTTAAACTGTATAGTATGTGTGACACATCGAATTAAGGGCTAATTTCGACATTGTAGAATTTTGAATTTAAAAGAGGTTTCTTGATAAAAAATATATATATATAAATATTAAAGCAAATATAGCTTTTTATAAATTGTGATTTAGAGTTCATATGAATGAGATACAAACATTTGAATAAAGTTAGTCCGTAAAAACAAATTAATATTCAACATTCATGAAAAAATAATAAGAAAGTTACGTAAAATGCATAAATAAAAAGAACGAAATTGAGAGTAAAAATTATAATAGAAATAAAAATTATTAAAGATTACGGAAGGTTATTTATACATATGTATATATATGTATATGCAACCTCTTTATTATTTCAAATAAGTTGTACGTAGGATATTTCATGGAAAAACATTATTCAAATAAAGACTTCATTTGACAATGTTTCCCCTAACTGCCCATACTGAACTTAGCCTGAAGATCTTTCACTACATTTGGATCCAACTGGAAAGCCTTGCCAAGAAAATCAGGATTGATTGGAGGATGGGCTCCAAAGACTGTGTTAGCTATGGTAATGACACCAGGGAATTGGCTGCTCAAACCTGCAAAGGCAACTGCATTTGTTTTTCCAATGTTGAATTGGAAGTGAATCATACCAATTGGAAATACAAAAACATCTCCCTTGTTCAAAACTTTTGCAATGAGTGTGTTATTTAGCTGGTTTGATGTCACGAAACCAACATAAAGTGTTCCTTCCAGGACCACTAGGATTTCTGAGGCACGTGGATGAATGTGAGGCGGGTTTTGGCCGTATGGTGCATAGTCAATACGGACTGCTGATATGCCAAGAGTGTTAAGTCCTGGAATTTGCTCAACATTTGCATTTTTTACATTAACACCAAGTCTATTTGCTGTGTTTCCAGGCTTGTCAAATCCTGAAAGGAAGAAATCTTCTGGTTTGGCAAGTTTGGGGTCCCTGCAGAACTTCCCATTGACAAATACTGCACAGAAGAAAGTAAGAATATTAAACAAGTGAATTTTTCAACGACATACAAGTTTAAAAGATTAAGCATGTATGTATATACCGGCATCCTTGGGCTCATCGATGGCTACACAGATATCCTGAAGAGGACTAGGGTCATAGGCAGCTGAGGCCACAGCCAAGAGAGCAAAAGCAAAAAGAAATTGAACACCTTTCATTGTGATTTGAGACTGTATTATTTGCTTTGGTGAGTGGTGAGAAATGTTACAAGACAAGCTACTCTATTTATAGATGGGGATTCTTTGAACAAGTAGTTTTTTTTTTTTTTTTAATATTAAATGAGAGATAATATTTATAACAAAGTCACTTATTCAGATGAGAACCAATTTAATATAAAATTTAGAGAAAGACTTAAACCTGATTCTGAAAACATAAATTCATCATATTTTACGGATAACTATTGAGGAATGAGTCATTATTGCTTGTTGAAAATCATTTGTGTTGAATTAAACACATAAATTTCAAATATGGTATCAAAACTAGATTCATTCACGAATATGCTTATACTAACTACTCACATGTCATGAATCAGGTAAAAGAATGACTTGTAAGTGAAGAAAAGTATTGAATAAAAATATTCCACATCGACTAAGATAAATGTACGAATTTAAAATATAAAAATTATGTAACCCTCTAATCTCAAACTAGTTTTAGGGTTCATTTAGGCCCTATCTATTTCAATAATCGGAGCAGATTCATGAAGACTTATTGCCAAGTCGTCAATTGTTTGTTTCTAAATCGAACATCGACTCGTTCTGTAACAACTACGGAAAGTTTCCATTTTAAAAATATATTTCTTCGTCTTATGTCAGCATCGGAGAAGTTTAATGTCAATGGTGCACTTCTGTTTTATTAAAAAATTTCATAGACATATTTTTGTTCAAAGGAAGTTTGTACAGTTAAGGAGTTAGTTTGATGGAACAACAATATTATTATCTAATTGACTTGCTCATTAGTTACAATGTCTTTTTCTTTTGAATTAACTTTTAATGCAAGTAATTAGAAATTGTCAAAGTCTTAGACTACAATAACTATATATTTCTTATATATTAGTCGGTGCTTACCGTAATGTTCTCTAATATCAAATATAATGTAAAAAAAAAAAAACAACTGGGGAAAAATCTTGGGTGATTGTGCATTGCTCCCTCTCGATTAGCTTCTTATCAATTATCATGTATATTGTTTAGACTTATTTTTAATAATAGGAAAAAATATATTTCAACATCCAACGTTAAAGGAAATAAATAAATTCACAACCTATGGACCTTGTTTCACAATTTTCATTTATGATTCTAAAAATTTTCAGATTTTATTCGCACCTCATTCAAAACTTAATCAATCGTGATCCGTTAAGTGAAAGTTAGTCTTTATAGATATGATAGAGATATTTTGATTCCCTTATAATGAAATAATATAAGTATTTTGTTTTATTTATAATCCACCTTCACGAGTTATGTCTCCAATTCATCTAAAGCTATTGAAGCCTATGGGTCTAATTATATATTCAAAAGTTAGCTGAAAAGTTGAGAAGGTCAGCCATGATGAATTATCTCCCAACGCCCTTGTCCTTTGTAGGTCGGTGGATGTCGCGGCATTACCTTAATCTCTCTAACACTCCGTAGTGTGCATGTCATTCTTTTATATAGTTTTTGTCTTAGTATGGGCTCATGTGCATGTGAATTTGACTCACATATCATATAGTAGCAAGGCCGGCTTTAAGGACAAATAAATTAGACAACTGCCTCAGGTCCTAGATTGGGTTAAAACCTTATTTAATATGCATTTATTATATTTTTAAAATAATTTTTATGTTGATTATAAAAATGTCTAATTAAATTTTTTTACCTAAGGCTCAAAAATATCTTGAGCCGCCTCTATATAGAAGTCCATATATATAGATATTACTCATACGCATAAACTAGCTTAAGAATTTACGATCCCTTATCAAACTTATATATTTACCTCACAACCTATTCTCAATGTGAGATTATCTCCCTAACTATAGAGATAACCTTATATCAAAAACTTACATCTATTAAGAACAATTTGAAACTCTCGAGTAGGAACATGCATAAACTTATAGCCAGATTTTTTTTTTTTGGAAACGATGGAAACCCCGCCACTAAACCATCTATTCTGGGCCGCGGCGGAGATAAATCCGTATGGTAATTGACCTAAAAATTATTTAGAAGTCTAGAAGTGGTCATTTCATTTTTGTGATTAAATATTACATGAGCGAGAGGGAAAAAAAACGTTTGACCAAAAGGAAAGTTGTTTGAGATGGTAGATCATAATCATAGATGCATGCATGAAAACAACATCTTAACTTGTTAATCGTAAGTAATTGATCTATCAGGATTTTTTTAATGTGAGTCCAATAAAACATATAAAGCATCAAAAAGAATGATTCTTTTATTCGTTTTCCCCCTCATTATTTAGAATATAAATTCAATATTAAACAAAGTTTTTGAATTTTTAATAATATATTTTATGTCACGCTTGTTTTAACAACAACACACGGTTAAAATTCAATTATATTTTAATTAATATCCAATAACTATCACTTATAATTCATTAAAAAAAAAAAAAATTCAATGCAAAGTTTAACTTATCACCGAATCTAAATCTTATTATATAAACTCTTCGCAATTGATATTGTAATAAAATACTAGAATTTGTACCAAATCAACACTCCCACCTGCTACAGTCTCTAAATGGACCACAGAAATTAAGACTCAATCATGAAAGGCTTTGGTTACTTACCGAGTCTCCAATTCCCCCAGAGCTCCTTGAACTTTTGTGTAATCGAAATGGATAATTTTAATTGATGGTCTTTTGATATGCACTGTTATATTGTTTTAGTCATTTTCATTTTTTATTAATGAACACATGGCAGATTTTTTTTTTTTTTTTTGATAAAGAGGGGAATTTTTATTTTTTATTTTTATCAAAATAGAGACCCACCAAATGTGAATTAAAGGGAACTACGTACATGATCAACGAAACATAAAAAGATTATGAGGTCAATTACATAGAGCCCAAGATTTGACCAAAAGATGGAGACAATTGCAATTGAGCTCCAATAAAGAGAAATCAACCGCGCAGATTGATAACCATAGAATTTTACCATAAACATGTGGTAGATCAGTAGATTTCCCATTGAAGTTTTCGCTGATTTTTTTGGGTCCAAATACATCAAAAAGAAGTCGTGAATAAAAGTTTCTAGAAAGTCGGAAGACGTGTGGTTCTGGACCGAGGGGCTTTGGGGAAGGCATCAGAGGGGCGACGACGAGCGCACCACGGTCCCCCACATCTTTGGCGTTTGAGCTAATAACCCGTCCTCCAAACTCTATATGAATCCGACCTGTGAGTTCCATTTTTATTGGCACGTGTCCGTGACAAAACAAGTTCAATTGAGTTGTAATCTTTCATGAAGATCTTTGTGCAATTGGACTGATTTCTGGCTGCTGTGCATCAGACATACGTTCGTGGTGCATTTGTTGCAGTTGGTTCGAACGATTGGCGTTAGAGCTGCGTTCGTTTTTGGGTTCGAACGTGTGGCGTTAGTGACACGTTCTTTATTGGGTTCGAACGAGAGCATTCCAGAGAGCAACGTTCGAGTCACGTTCTTGGTGGGTTCAAACGAGATCATTCCAGACAGCATCCGTTCGTTGTGCGTTCGATGGCCGTTCGAACGAGTCTTTCCAGTGGGCACGCGTTCGTGAAGTGTTCGATAAACCGTTCGAACGCCAGTTGCATCTGAACGCGTTTTTGGCCTGCAAAACCCTAGTTTTTCACCCTACCTATAAGTATAACCCCTAGCCGCCATTCTCAGTATTTGAAGCAATATTTCTCTTGAGCCAAATACTCTCAAAGCTTTCAACTCTCTTTGATTCCACTATTGAAGACTCTTTGAATCTCATGTCTTCTATTTGTTTGGTGAAATCAAATCTTTGATAAATATTCAACACAACTTAACCCAAATTCTCTAATCCTTTAGAGTTCTTTAGGAGGAAGTTTGGTAGTCGGAGTTCCGGCGTCATTGGTGATATAATTTACTCAGAGACTTCAGAGGTTCTGAAGAAAACCGTGGGTCGCGGGCTTGAGGAGTTGCCTTGAGTTCTTGCAGTATTGAGGTACTTGAGTCGGTGGGAGTTGCCACCATAGGTCTTGACCATCGCTGTAAGTTTTTCTCTATATAGTTGATTCGGATGGTAGCCTATACCCGGAGTGGTTTTTTACTCGGAAGAGTTTTCCACTTCGTCACCAAAATCATTGTGTTGAATTTTGTGTGATTGGTTTATTTTCTGCAATTTATATTTCGCGTTTAATTAATATTGTGGATTTTATTATTGTTGGTTGATTTGGTAATTGCCTGTTTCTATTCCATAATAGCAGTAACAGGACTTGTCCTGCTTATTGTTTGTAATTCCGCATAAGGTCAGAACCTTAAGATAAAATCGAATTTTCAATTGGTATCAGAGACTGAACTCGATTCTTGACCCATTAACTATGGAGCGTAGTCAACCCTTGAATTGTCCACCATTTTTTGATGGCACAGAATATTTACAATGGAAGGTTCGCATGAAAGCGTTCCTTAAGTCCTTAGATGAGAGGGTCTGGATGACTGTTGAACACGGGTGGAAACCTCCCGTTGTTATTATTGATGGGGTATCTTCCCCTAAAGATAAAATGACCTGGACCAAGGACGAATTTGATGCTAGCAATAGGAACAACAAGGCTGTTAATGCCATACATGGTACTGTTTGTTCTGCTGAGTTTAAGAGAATCTCAATGTGTGAGATAGCCAATGATGCTTGGGACATCCTGCAGACTGTGCATGAGGGCACATTGTCTGTTAAAAATAATAGACTCCAGGATCTTGCTACTAGGTTTGAGGTCGCTAGAATGAAGGATGATGAGACCTTTGATCAATTTTATGCTGAGATTAACGATATCGTTAACTCTAGTTTTAACCTAAGTGATACTATACCTACCAATAGGATTGTTAGGAAAATCCTTAGATCCCTGCCTGATAAGTTCCTACCCAAAATCACTGCCATTGAGGAAAGCAATGACCTTGATCAGCTTAATTTAGAAGACCTTGTAGGAAAACTGCAGGTTTATGAGCAGAAACTTCCTGGGCATCTAAAACCCAAAAATATAGCGATGAAGATCGCGAAGGAAGTTGTTCATGGTTCGTCTATTGATGAGGATACCCTCACGGATAATGATTTGGCCTTGTTTGCAAAGAAGTTTAGGAAATTCCTTAAGCTGAAGAAGAATGGCCATAGCAGTAGTAGAGATAGGGAGAATGAGCCTAGAGAGAGTATGCATAGTAGGAGAGAGTCTGGAGATGATATGGATAGTAGATCCCGTAGTGCCCAATGCTATGAATGTGAAGGATATGGGCACGTTAGATCTGAGTGTCCCGCATACCTTAAGGCTAAAGGCAAGAAAGCCATGGCAGCATCACTTAGTTACTCTGAAGGTGATGACTCTCCTAAAGGCAATTATTTGGACTTTACTGCTAGTGTGACTGGTGAGAGAGAGATTGTGGTTAATGATGCTGATTCAGAAGTCTCTCTTAATGAGTCTGTAGATGAGGAAAGTCTTCAGGTAGCCTATTTTGACTGTTTAATGAGAGTTTAGCTATTAAGAAGACTAATATAGAGGTCAATAAAAGGCTGAAAGCTGCAGAACTAGAAAAGAATGAGGCTCAAGCCAAACTTGAGCAAAGCCTTTTGATGGTTGATGACTTATAGGAGAGGAACAGTGGCCTAGTTAATAGAGTCCAAATATTAGAGACCGAACTTGAAGATGCTAGAACCCAATTGTCCGCATTTTCTAGTGGAAATAAAAAAGTGGACCGTATGTTAGGTATTATTTCTGAGCCTAACTGCAATGAGGCTTCTTCTTCCACAGTTGTGCCTGTAGCAGCTAAACGTGACTTAGGTAAGAAACATGTTGTGTGTAGTCATGTTTCTCCTCATGTTGTTCCTCGTCATGTGCCCCAACCTCAATCTAGAGGTGTTATGGGTAAACCTCACTCTCATCTGAGGTTTGTGCATGTGTGCCACCACTGTGGCAAGGCTGGACGTATTAGGCCTAACTGTTTTATGTTGCACAAGCAACAGAAAAGGCCTAAGAGTGTGTCGCATAGATTTGATTCTTCAAATCTAGCTTCTCAAGTTTCTGCACTAACTAAACAAACACAATTTCTTAGTGAGAAACTTTCTTTGTTGACTAGGAATTCTCAAGTGGTTGAGGTTCCTAGAAAGGTTTGTGTGAGGAAGCAAGATGAATTCCCATCTACTTCTACATGTCCTGATGGATATGATGAGAGTGCACTTCGGTGTAACTCTGCTTGAAAGATGCATTTTATTTTCCCATTGCATGTGTGTGTGCTGTGTTTTATGTTTTTGCACGTTTGTTTTATTTTCACAGCATATGGTGTGTGTCTGTGTCTTTTTTTTGTTATATCCATTGGTATATAGGATGGAAACCCGGACATAAATTTCATAGCCGATTCCGAATGGACGGTAGTATGATCTGCACTCGGGATACAACTCCACGTACCATTGGATGTTTTACAAGCCTGTTTATGTCTTTATTTTTATTTGTTAAAATCTGAAAAATTCAAAAAATATAGAAAATGAAAAAGACAAAAATTATTTTCTTTTACGGCTTGTTAGAGCATGAATAACATGTGCATGTGATCCTGGTATGTATGATATAAATTATGCATGTATAATATGCTTTTATTTTTCTTGATGCTCTATATACATGAGTGTGTGTGATAAAAACATTTGGTATATCCTGTGCTTGCACCTTCACATACACGTTTTTATTTTGTCAAGGCTTGGTCTCATGTATGAGTTTTTGGAATAACAATCTAATTTCTATCATATCCTGTTTGCTCAATAGTGTGACATTTGACTAGTTGACCTTGCTATCCCCTTTTGCAAAAGTAAAAAAGAAATAAATTTAAAAAGAAAAATGAGACTCAAGTGCAAAAGAGCCAAAATGGCCAAATTCAAAAGATAAGGGCAAAAATCCTTCACTCGAAAGAGTTATTAAATATGAGCTCATGATATTTTTGGGGTAATAATATAGCATGCACCAATGTTGCTTATTTTCAGGTCCTAGTGGTGCTGGGTTTGAACACATATTTTGTGGACTTGGTTTGTTTAGAGATGGATTTCTTTGGCTGTGTCCAGCTCATAAAATAAGGTCTTAAGCCTTGATTCGTTGTGCACTTTATTTTTCACTCAAGTGTTTTATATGTTTTGGTGTTTATGTCATATGCATAAGTGTTGTATTTAGCCACTTTTAAAATGTTGCATATTGTTTCATGTCATAAACAGCTGAATACTGACTGGGTATCATCGTATCAGCTTGAAATGTTGTTTCAGTCAGTTTTTGACAGGATTTGTAATTATCTCAGTATGTGCCTGTGTGTGCTTCATGTTATTGCATACCATTTTTTTCTCTTCCTTTCTGTGCACCTTTCTGAGTTTTGATTT
>SKCR01039406.1:0-16224 GCA_019454045.1 Zanthoxylum bungeanum
GTAATTTAAAGGTTTACTTATTAAGTCTTAAGCTTAATGCTTCTTGTTGTCTGATCACCAAAGATTGATCTGGTAAATCTAAAATGAATTAGACATAGGGATTTTAGGTTTCAGCCTTAGACTTATAGCCCACCCGATCTTCCTTGAGGATAGATAACCCTTTAATAGATTTCCTTACATGATAGACATATACATGTCAGGCGGGGGCAGCCATAATTGGAACTTAAACTTAATGAATCTAGATAATTGGGTTGACATAGACATATGATTCAATTGGGTTAAACTGGGTATTTGCGTCTGACCATCTACATAGGCTTTTGCATAATTTAGTGTTCCAGGTTAGTAAACTGATTTATTACACAAACATAAAATAATCACTTCATCTTTTAAAAGATATTAGAATGATTCACAACCCTAGATCTTTGTGTCTTTTGTTATTTTCATTAGTATTTTCTTTTGTCTTTTTATTTATTTATTTATTTTGCAAAACTACAATCAACCAAATCAATCAAGCAATCATTCTCTTCCCCTCAATTAGATATTTATAAATAAATAGATTCAACAATTAATAACCCAACATTAGGAATTAAGTCCTCGTGGGATCGATATTTTTATACTACTTGAACGATACGTGCGCTTGCGTTATACGTGTGTGTTTACGCCGGTCAGCGTTCCGGAGGAGTCCACTATGAAAGAATACTATACTCTTTCAAATAGTTGAGAAACTTATTGCTTAAGTATTTTCCACCACGTCTAACCGTGACGGTTTTATACTTTAGCCGATCAGCTTATCAGCAGATCCCGCACACGTACATATCTATGTACCACATCTAGTATCAAAATCCAATTTTGAAACTAATAGTGAACGTGTTTATGAAAAACATACTTGAAGTCAGAGTCTTGCCCGTCTTCTCTCCTTCATGTCTGCCTTGTCCATATGGAAGTCACGCTTCCAGTGGCCCCGTTTGCCACAGTTCAGGTAGACATTTTGGGATATGTCCTTTGTCTTCCCAGAAGACTGTGATGATTTTGCCTTTGCCCTTTTTAGAAGCTCTGGCTCCGCCTCTTATAGAATAGCCATCAACTCTACAAGAGTTTACTCTTGGTTCACAATGAACCTGCATCAGCTTTTGGGTAGAGACTATAAGATTAAATCTTTGGTAGTCTCGGCAACGTAGGTAATGCCCAACTAACCTAGCTGATCGATGTCAGCGATCACATGCGACACCTAGTGATGGACAGATGTACCCTCTGACATACATGAGCAAAAAAACTTCTTTTGTAATTTGTACTTCTAAGATTTAAGAATAAATCTATGAAGATCTTTAATTTCATCATCATGGTACAAGGATCTAATCCTAAATTTTGACAAAGAAATTAAAGTGTCATTGCATCTAGCATAATGGATTGAGCACTGAAGTTATCTTCACATGAATCTTCCAAAGATCATGTTCTACTATTTGCTCAACTCCGGGTTTAGGCCCGAGATGTTTTTCTATCAAATAGAATAATTTCTCAGTTCCCAGGACTATCCTGAGGTTCTGTTCCCATTTGAAAATTAAAGCCACTTAAAGACATTTTCACCTAGGATCATGTTTTAAACGCTAATCTTTCAGTTATCTTGATTGCTATAGTCCAACTATCCAATCAACGATTTCGGTACAATTAATATAATGATTACTATAGTCTAACTATATAATCAACTATAATTTGATTGGTTAAATTCAAATATATTGATTACTATAATCCATTATATAATCAACTATAAATGAAGTAGTTTGAATACAGTCCAACTGTTGAATTAAAAACAACAATTAAATATTAGTCCAACTAATATATATTTTAATTACGAAAAATGAAATGAGCGCGTATTGGCAAGTATCTAAATGAAATTGCAAATTTAATACTTGCCTCCCACTATTTTTCGGCGAGCCTCTAACCCTCAGTTGAGTACTCGGGAAACCTTGTTTCCTAGTGGGCTAGGATCCCTTTAAATAACACACAACATTGACTTTGGCCAACAAGCTGCATGATATTTAACTAGGTAGATCTCTAAGATCAATTGGATCTCATCCAAATCCTAGATCCAGTAGGTGGACATCCAAGTCCGAAACATATATCCAATATATGCCAATATATCCAATATATTCCCTAACCTTTTTCCTCTGAATCAACTAAGCCTTGGCTTTGGCACAATAAACTTAATGATTCCAGTTAAGTGGGACCCATTGACCTTGGAAAGCTTCGTAATCGATGTCGATGGACAAGAAGTGATATTGACTTTGGCCAATAAATCACAACTTGGACAAGACATGCAATATGGAACAAAGCCTTCATGACTCAAACACATCTGCAATGGACAAAGGTCTTGACTTTGGCCAACAAACCAGTGCCAATCTTGGATCTTGAGAATGAATCATTCAATGGAAGGAAACGCTGAATACTTTTTGAGGGTTTTTCATGTAATTGGCAACCAAATAATTATCTTTAATTAGGTCTCATCATACACCCTTAAGCATGCATTCTAAAACCATAATAAGGCGCGGTAAATAAATAAATAATGATATGCGGATGGATATTTAAAACATTTTGTTCCTAGAATAAATCTCTCCATTTCCTCTCTCCCGCTAACACAAATCTTACTTCTACCCAATTACATAACACTTCTAAAGAAACCTCATTTACATTGAGGGGAATAGGTGAGAAGTGAAATACAAAGAGTCAAGAGGTAATAGGCTGGACACGCAGGTCCAATTTAATAAATTCTAAATTTATTACAACAATTTCCAAAATTGCCCTCACCCATCTAATATCCATCTGATATACATTATTCATACATCACATCCATGTATTCACACAAAGCATGTTATCAATCAATCTAATCCAATTAATTAATCTGAAATTAATGACCATCCAATGTTCAAACAACGACTTGATTTGCGTGAGTCCAACTCGTTTAAGAATAAGTACTCAAAGTTCGAATTCTTGAATTATATCAAACTATAATATTAAATCCAATTTAATTTGTATTCAATACTAATTCTTTATTTAATTCTAAATTAAATAATTACACTTTATTAATGAGCCTTTGCGACTTAGATTCTAAACCTAATCATTACGGGTCTCAAAGCCCAATTAACATTCAATGTCAATTTAATTAAAGTCCAATGGGCTTTCAATTAATTTATAAGGCATGGACTTTGGCAACCAAAGCCCAATAAGGAATCACCCTTTGCAAAAAAATCAATTTATGCCCATTAGGCCCAATTAAAATTTTAAAGGCCCATTTAATCATATTTGGACTTTATGGAAATGGTTTTAGGCCCAACTGGATCCAACCAATTAACCTAAACCAAATTTGTCCCAACCAAGCCCATTAATCCCAAATACAACATTTTAAGCCAAATTCCAATTTAGCCAACTAATTAAATTCCAATATTCCAAATATCATAATTCAATTAACTAAAGTGCATAGCCATAATTAATTAGTCAAATTAAAATTTCAAAATATCAATTTACATAATTAATCATGCTAATCATCATCAACATATGTCCAACATTATTGAATCAAAAAATCATCTCATTTAATGTTATCTTGCTCACAACATTTTAGGGTTTTATAAATCTGATTTCGATTTTAATGCAATTAAATCCTATATCAATTTATCCCATGTCTTTCAACTCATCCAATGATCAAAAGAACAAAAATACCATGACATTAGGGCATCTTATCAATTCGGCCAAGCCAAATTTTTGTGGAAAAAATAATCCAATCAATTTTCATCAAATTGATCATGCATAACTCTAAGTTATCATCATTCAAGCATACTCAATCAATCAATTTTATCAAATCATGCTCAATCAATTTTACCCAATTTTTAGTATATAAACCCTAATTTCAATTTCATGCTTAATAACCGCTCTAATACCATTGTTGGGTTTTCTAGGTCAAACCAAGATCAAATTAAGCAATGAAATGTGCGAATACAACAAAGTAAAGTAGCGGAAATACTCACTTTGATCGGCTTTTGCGATGCGAAGACAACAAAAATTCTGCTACATGGAATTCGGCCAAGCCCCTTTGTTGTGCTCCTTGTTTTGATCTTCAAGCTCCAATCTTTAAGGGTTGATTCCATGCTCATAGATGGGTTTCCCTATCCCCTTTGAATGACCCTTTGATGTGCTAGCAATGGAGAAAATTGCAACAAAATTCCCCTTTTAAATCTCCTTGTTGCTCTCGGCAATTGAAGAAAATTGGAGAGAAAAATGGCTTCCAAAACCGTGAATAGAGAGAGATGGAGAGATGAGTTGTGTTTGACTTAATTTTGTATTTCAAAAATCAAAATTAGATATACCAAAATTAATATTTGGTACATGTCATAAATCTCACCAACTTGGAGTGTAATATAAGCCACCATCATTTCATCACCTAATACCATCACCATAAAGGTAAAAGGTTGACAAGTGATGTGACATGATTGTAGGCACTGCATATTTGCATGTAAGTCCCTATGATGAGTCTCATTTAGAGGCACTAACTTTTAAGTCGCGGAAGTCGCGGGAAACAGACATCGGAAGGGAAAAGTCAGAAATCAATATTTTGTTGGATTTTATTCGCTTGTTTCGCTTCAGGTTCGCTTGTTGGACTTTCGTTTTAAAACATCTTCAGCCCAAACCCCCGCAAGACACACACCAAGCCCACACACCTTCAACACTCACTGCCAAAAACACAGTAAACCAGCCCACCAACACCAACATATGTGAAACAAACCGACAAATAAACCCTAAGCACACGTTACTCACACAGACCATCACAAACTGCAGCTGACCACAAACGCCCCTCACTCAACACATGGCCCTTCATCATCAACACCAGCCACCGTGACACACACCCTGCCCACGATCCAACACAGCCCCTCCACTCACCAACTCACAAAAACAAAGCCAATAAACCTTAAAGTAACGCACAGCTCCTAAACTACCACCCACTAGCCGAATACAACCATACTAAACAAACCACAGCAACCCACTCACAATAAACAAATAAGCCTTACCTACACCAAGCCACTATCACGATAAACCGACTACCTTTCAAACCAAAACCAGCCTTTGCCTCACACCTCCACCGATCCAAGCAACACAGCCCCTTTGCTTCACGCCTCACCTCACAAATCAGCCCCCTCCTTCACCGTGAAATCACCCATGCACTGCATGCACAAGATACTGAAAATCTGACTCGTACTGCACGCATAAACCATTGAAAATCTACCTTGCACTGCACATGTAAACCCTTTTACAAATAGCGCTGCACAGCATGCATAAAACCAAAAAACGGCCTTACATTACCGCATAAACTGCCCAGCAAATCACCAAAAAAATCACCCCAAATAGTGGCCTAAATTACTGAAAATAGTGGAAAAAACTGTACTTTAAAACCCTTAAATTACCGCACAAAATAGCAGCCCTAATCCCCTCATAAACCGAAAAAATAGTCCCTTAATACATCAAAAATAGTGACTAAAAAACAGCAGCAAAACAGGGTAAAAATAGCAGCCCAAATAGCAAAACAACTAGGAAAGAATGTGAACCAGCGAACCAGAAGAGTTACGGAGTGTTAGCCATTCCGACGGCCTTGTGACGCACTTCCAAGAGTCGACATAAAAGGTTAGACCTGAGGGCACCTTTCTTATTTATTTTCATTCATCTTTTAATATTTATTGAATTTCCTTCGCATGAGAGTCGTTGGTAATGTGTGTTGTGGCCATTGGATGAATGGAAAATGTGTCGTCTTTTATGGTATATCGGATGGAAACCCAGAAGTAAATTCCGTAGCCGAATCCGAATGGACGGTAGTGTGGTCTGTACTTGGGAAACAACTCCACGTACCACTTGAGCAAACGACACATCTTTCACGTTATTTTATCTTGTTTGTTTATTATTCACATTTTATATTCCGTCTTTTACTTTCCGCACGTTACTTGCTTGTGTATTGATGATATAGTGCGCATGGGCTTAGTATGTTGGCCTAAAGGTACTCTTTTTAGGGAAGAAAAGTATAAAAGGCTACCTTTATGACAATATTTTACCGCGCCGGACTAAGTATGTTTGGTTGAATGTGATATATGTTCAATCGAGTATACGAAGTCCGATATTGTTGTCTTTATTTTATATGCATTGTAATGTATTGCGCATGGGCTTAGTATGTTGGTCAAAAGGTTCTCTATTTGAGGAAGAAAAGTCCAAAAGGCTACCTTTACGACAATATTTTGCCGCGCAGGACGAAGTATGTTTGGTTGAATGTGAGATATGTTCAATCGAGTATACTAAGTCCTATATTGTGTCTTTATTTTATATGTATTGTAATGTAATGCGCATGTGCTTAGTATGTTGGTCCAAAGGTTCTCTATTTGAGGGAAGAAAAGTCCAAAAGGCTACCTTTACGACAATACTTTACAGCGCCAGATTAAGCGTGTTTGATTGAATGTGAGATATGTTTAATCGAGTATATGACGTCCTATATTTTTTTTCCTTACTTTCTATGCATTGTGATGTAATGCGCATGGGCTTAGTATGTTGGTCTAAAGGTTCCCTATTTGAGGGAAAGAAAAGTCTAAAAGGCTACCTTTACGACAATACTTTGCTGCACCTTTTATTATTCTGTTATTTACTTTTTTATGTTAACTACTTGCATAATCATGCATCATATTGCAAGGCTCATGGGCAAATCAAGTTGGATTAAAGGTCCTCCACTTCGAAAGATGAAAAGCCTAAGGGCTACCTTTGCCACGATATTTTGCCGCGCGGACAAAGCACGTTCGATGAACGTGAGATATGTTAAATCGGACACTTGAAGTCCTATATAGATGTGGGCATATATTGCATCTCTTTTCTTTCACATTTATTGTCTATCTTCTTTTGCATCGCATCATGGCATGTTTATTTTAATGTATAATTGCCTCTTTAATTATCTCTTTACATTATGCACTTAATTGCCTCTTTAGTTATCTCTTTACATTATGCACTTAATTGACTCTCTTAATATGCATGCTTGTACAATTATTGTTTTTTTGCGTCTCTTTGTTTATCAATATAATGTGTTCATGAAATTATATTCGTGCCGTTATTCCAATTTATTTTTTATACAGGAACTTAGAAATAAAAAACTCTTGGAAATATATGTTGCGTAGATCCGATTAAATTATTGCACAAATCATTTCATTACAAGTGGCATAAGTAAGGGACCATTCCGAACCCAACGGTTTGAGGTCTTCCCATGCGAGGGGTGAGTGCGGCCATAAATCATTTTCCCGGTTCACACCGGGTGGCTACTCCATTTTTATTTCTCTGGTGTAGTCCCCGGTGGACTACTCCGTACTCCCAACCAGGCCGCGAGCCTGGAACAGCGTTGCCGATTTTTGTGTCCTACAATGATGTGACTTGTGGGCCCCACTTGATTCAAAATCCGAGTGGGCCCGCAAACACTCCCGGGCTCGGGTACGCTAATTTTGAATTAACGAATTTTCCGTTGCGATGTAATTAAATCAAATTTAATTAAATAATTATGCCTAGCAAAATTACTATTCAAGTCGCTGGCGAATTAATTCTAAATTAACTCGTTCGCCCGAATTAAAATCTAATTTTAATTCCGCGTCGAAATCTAATTTCGTTTAATATATCGAATATATTATTTTATCGATTAATTCCGAATTAATCATTATCTCTCTTTAAATAGTATTTATCCCAGATAAAATATCTCTGTAATAATATTAGATTAATTTTCTCTCTCTACTAATTAATCCTAGATTAATTATGTGCGAGTCATACGTCATCGGTAAATCTTCGGGAAGCGACCCATGAGATCCATGGATATGTTGGCAGTAAATCCGGTCGTCGGACTATCCGAACACGTACGTACATAGTACTATGTTTTTATCGATTTACAAGACATGGTTGGCTTCTAGCAAAGTACCATGCCTACCCAATTCTCTAGAAATATTCTTAAATGAATATATAATCTGTATCAGGCGTAGTATACATAGTATTGCGTATTGTTATCCAGTATCGGATGTCACATGCAAGTCCCGGGGTTGGAATTGTGTCTGCCGCGTACGAAGCACATATCGGATCTCTGGTAACTAGTCTCTATAATCGGATAAATATGACCTAGTCATATTATCCCGATAGCTCCAATATACAAGAGTAACAGTTCCTTATCCTACATAACTTTCATCTCCATATGACTAAAGTGATACTTCCATCTTGACATCACACCCAATACACTATGATTCTCAATATACCCAGAAGAGGCATACACAGAACCTGTTAAAGCCCTGGAAACAAAACCAAAATATATAGATTGTCGTAAGTATTAGCGATGCAAGTCTCAGGTTAAGACCAATTACACCTACCCTAATTCGGACTTCCATAGACACATAGTCATACTACCAATGAAATTTTGATGGGTCTATCCAGAGTGAAGCTGTTTCCGTACCATCGGTAAACACAACCTCCTATCACACTTGCAAAAGTATCCAATACTTAAATATATGAGAACTATGTTGTTATGCTCCCACAACGCGCACAAGTGCAATACTAGTCTATTCCGCATTATCGATGTCCAATCTCGATAATATTACGACTAGGGATGTTTTAATGATTAAACCTTAGTGGATTAATACTGTTTCATATCTTATTAATCTGGAACTAATCATATGGACTTTTATCATTTATGTATATTGGTAATCCAATTACAAATGATAAAAGAGCAATTTCCTTTGTCACATAGTTAATTTGTACAACAACACCATGTTCTGTACAAATAGTGATGTTATGGGTCATAATTGTCCAACACTGTAATGTTGACACGTTGCAGGTGCACATTAGCGATGATGATGATTGTCGGCAGCATATGATGGTGACTCGTGTCCGTCATATTTTAGCAGATTTGATGTGATGTTGACACGTGTCAGGTGCATTTTAGCAAGTGGTACATTTTAGTAAACTTTGGCACACGTTAGCGGTCGCGACGTAGAGGGCTTTCGCGTCGCGATACCCAAAAGACAATTTTGCCCTTTTGTCTGTTTTCCACTGTTTTGGCCCCAAATCACCTCGAGAGAGTCCTGAAACTTCATTTATTTATAAAATAACATAAAACAAATCAAAATATTCACAAAATTCAAGAATCTATACAAAATATTAGGTCAAATGAGTGGGAAAATAGTGATACATTTACCACTCATCACACCCCCAAACCTAACATTTTGCTAGTCCTCGAGCAAAACATCAAAATAAAATAACATAAATATCTTTAAAATAAAATAAACTAGCCACTTTCGTAGGTCACATTGCATTTAGCGTGTGCAACAGCCTTTAAACCCCTAGGTGTCCCTAGTGGACGAGTTGTAGTCTCGTCAGGTCATATAGCAACAATACCCACAAATATTTTACAAAAGTAAAAAGATAGTAAAACTAATGCACACAATAACAAAAAGACAAGAGAAAAGAGAATAAAGAAGTTAGTGACTAAACAGTTGAAACTTCTTATCCAAGTTTATAGTTGTTTTCTTTCTTTATAAATTACGGAATAAGTAAATTCTTCGATTAATTTTTTAACATTCTCCATACACACAGCCAACAAAATATTAGTCAACTCATTTTTGCCCACAATAATCACAAGTGTAGTTTGAAAGAAGGTAATATTT
The DNA here is from genome assembly GCA_019454045.1 of Zanthoxylum bungeanum. Classification (NCBI taxonomy): domain Eukaryota; kingdom Viridiplantae; phylum Streptophyta; class Magnoliopsida; order Sapindales; family Rutaceae; genus Zanthoxylum; species Zanthoxylum bungeanum. Next base: position 9,702 of record SKCR01039406.1, read on the forward strand.
TTATCCTAAAGTTATATCAGAATTCACACCTTTTTTAAACAATGGAATATATTTTTCTGATTTTTCTGTTTTTCCTTTTTTTTAATTTTTTATTTATATACAACATCTTCCATCCATGTAGAGAGCTTTAGGCCAGTGACTCCCAACCAGTTGGCTTTAGGGCATTAGGTTAAGACTCCCATACGGACTTAATTACTCAGACTTCAGATATATATATATATATATATATATATAATATATATATATATATATATATATATATATATATATATATATTGTAGCATCTTTGATCCATGTAGCAAGCTTTGGGCCAGTGGCTCCCAAACTAGTTGGTTTTAGGGCACTAGGTGTTAAAACACCCCTACAGACTTAATAACTCGGATCTCAGACAATTTTTTTATCCCATCACTTTTTTATATGCTTCCTCCAATTAAACTAGAGCACTGAATATTACAAACTCGTCAATTACAACTCATGTCCTTATATACCATAGATGTTGATAATATATGTCAACTAAGCATATTAATATCCATTTTAGTCAGTTTTATGGAGAATTCACAAATTAGATAATTCAAAAGGAAATAAACAAAAATATACTTGTTCCGAAATAGGTTGAGATACGTCTCCGGAGTGGAAATTCCTTACACAGCTATCTTACACCAATTTCTCCAGATTAGTCAAATTAAAAACATAAAAACACAAAATATTTTTTTGACTTTTGTAAAATTTTTTAATTTTTTTGAATTTTTCGAAAATTTTAGACTAAAAATAAAAACAATATAAAAACAAAATACTACTACTATTTCCCACCCCCAAACCTAAATGAGACATTGTCCTCAATGTCTTAAAAAGTAGAAGATGAGTTTAGAAGATAGTACCTGGTTAGCTGAAATTCTACATTAAAATTAAATGTTAAGATCCAGATTTATCCGATGCTTCTTACCACGATCGTTATCAGACCAGTTAATATTGGAAAGGATAGGGTCGATTTGTGGTTCAAGGCTAAAATTTGATCAATTAAATCTGGGGCAGTGAAGGGGAGTTCTTTAAAGGTTTTGAAACGAACCCGTTTCTCCGGCATCATCAAGAAATACACAAAGAAAAACATAAAATCCATCAGCGTTAAATAGTCTAATTGGTTTCTAGTGTATGTTCAAGTTTGCCCAAGATAGCACTGTAAAAATCTCCTCCAACGTGCCCAACTCTCATGGCAAAGCAATAAAAGCATCAGCACGATTAATCATTTCCACCAGTCGTTCAGACATACCTGGCATGATCAGTTCTTCTCCATTTGATGGTCCAATAAGATTTGCCTCTGCCAAAGGTTTTGGGATGATTCCCAGGACTTGACTGCCTCATTCATGTACGGCATTTGAAACGATCCCCATTAGTCCAAGATTGCCACCGCCATATACTAAGTGCATATTCCTTTCAGCTAAGACTCGACTCAATTCATGTGCTGCCTCTACGTATTGTGGCTTAGTACCACACTAGTACCACAAAAGACACAGATATTTACAACTCGTCATCTAGAAGTTGCTTCCATTTTTATGTATTTCTTTCTCAGCTCTGGATGCCTTCAAAAGTGCAATGATGAGTTGAATATATATCACCTGAAAAGGGTTAGTAATAATAGCACTAGTATCTTCCAAATGACGATTCTTAGCTAAACAATAAAATAAATCGTGAAAGGTCAAAAAGTCTGGATCCTGTCTGCGAAAATAAAAGAAAATAACAAAAGAAAAGCAAAACAAAGCAATTATTAAGGCAACAGAATTATGTATGCAGTACGCCATTCGCTTAGTATAAATTCATTAGGATGCGTCTCAAGAATCCATTCCTTACTCAGCCATCACTAATGAATTAGCTCTCATCTTTGTGATTGCCAAACACCATTCCTCCTTAAATATTTTGTTTGTGCTTTCCCATGAAATATCACACAAAATTAAAAATTCTACAACATGTTTACAAAAAATATAAAAACAGAAATTACAACAAATTGCATGGGTTGCCTCCCTGCTAGCGCTAAATTTTTCATCTTCAGCCATATGTGACTGAATTCCATATGTCAATGAGGTTTCAAAATCGTCTTGGATGTTCGATTAAAGACGATCCCATGAGCGTTGCTTTTGAAGGGTCTATTCCAACGTTAAGGTGGCAAAAAGAATTTTATCTCATTTAGTACTTATGCCACCTTCTTAAGCTTTGTCACTCCAGTGGTTCCTAAAAAAGAAAGAAAGAAAATCAGGAGGTCTCGTATAGTGCTTGACTTTGAATGGAAGTTTCATTATGTCAAGCTTCTGGGTGATATCTTTGATTTGTACTCCCCAAAATAATGATGTTTCTCCTGAATGCCCGAGATCTTCAATATGATCAGTCATTGGCTCCTTCATTTGTGCATTTTCCTCCGCCTTTTGTTCACAGATATATTTCAGAATTTCCTCGTTCAGCTCTTCATCTGTCATCTGTGAAATGCATGCTTCATAAGTGTCAACTTGAGGATGTAAAAAAATGTCTGATTTTAGGTCTTCATCCTCTTTGGTTGGTATGAATGGCTTGGGTAGATCTTCTTCAAACATTTATGCAATGGAACCTCCAAGATCTTCATTTTGAGGATGTTCTTCATAGATGCTTTTTTATATTTCCTCGTTCAACTCTTCATCAAACATATGTGCAATAAATGTTCCAAGATCCTCATTTTGAAGAAGCAACATTTCATCCTCCTTCTTCGTGCATTTGGAACAAACAACTCTACTTCTTGATCTTCGTCAGAGTCCGAAGAATAATAAAAATCAAATTGAGACTTTGTTGGTTCGGGCTCCTGAACTGATACCTCTGATTCTTGATACTGCGCAGCCTCATCCTCTGTTATGATGTCATGATGAATCTCAGGATATTCGAAGGCTTCTTCAGTATTATTTGAATTTGCTCCATGAGATATGTAATTTAGGTTATATGTTAATTGTCTAACTTGATATGTCATCCTTTGTATAGACGTCGCTTGACTCTGAATTTGTGCATCAAATTAAGCTTCACGTTCCTCGAGCCAATCTTTGAGCATGTCAATCAATTGATCTTCCTCTGATGGTTCTGGTTCTTGATGAATATCGTAGATAGATGGTGGATAAGATGGAAAATATGGTTCAGTGAAATATGTTGGTTCCTCGTACCTTGAATGATTTCGATAATTTTGCCATTTTGAAAGATATATGCATTGATCGCTCGGGTGGTTACCATCGCATATCGCACATCTCCCCATTATGTTCTGGTTGAGCAAATGTAGTATTGCTTGTTTCTGACATCCAGTGATAATTGTTGGGCTTGACACTAGGCCTCAGAAAACCGGACTGCTGCTCCCTGATTTGGGGTGTATCTTCTTATAGTAAAGTTCTTAATCGTTCAATCTCCCAATAAAGATCTATGTCAACCACCGAAAAAATAAAAGAAGAATAAAAATTACAGATAAAAATAAAGAAAATTAGATACAACTAAAATCGATAGCTTCAAAATTAATAACTCAAGAAATATAAGTCCCCGTACGGTGCCAAAAACTTGACCGGTGTAATCACACGCGTATAACGCAAGCGCATATATCGTTCAAGTATTATAAAAATATCGATCCCACGAGGACTTAATTCCTACTATTGTTATTAATTATTGATTTTATTTATTTACAAGTATCTAATTAAATAGAGAAGAGACTGATTACTTGATTGGTTGGTTGAATGTGATTTACTGAATAAATAAATAAATAAAAACATAAAAGAAAATACTAAGGAAAATAACAAAAGACACAAAAATCTAGGGTTATAACTCCACACAATATCATTCTAATGATGAATTGATTCTCTTATATATGTATAATAAATCAGTTTGTTAACCTGGAACACGAAAATATATAAAATCCTTTTGTCGATGGTCAGACGAAAATACCCAAATAACCCAATTAATCATGTTTATGTCAGCCAAGTTACCTGAATTTATTAAGTTCAAGTTCCAATTATGACAACCCACGCCCGACAGGTATATGTCTATCCTGTAAGGAAATCTATTAAAGGGTTATCTATCCTCAAGGAAGATCGTGAGCTATTGAATCTAAGGCTCCTAAAATCTCTTTTCTAAGTTCATTTTAAGTTTACCACATCAATCTTATTGGTGATCAGGCAAAATAAGCATTAAGCTTAAGATTCAATAAACAAATTAAAGAATTACCTATAATATAATTAAATTAATTATTAAGCCTGTTAATATTGTGTTTCATCACTTCACTAGATTAAAAATAAAATATTGGGGGTTAGGGGATCCACTTTTAGAAATCTCAAATTATTATAATATGAAAATTGCCAGGATAACCCAATTAAGCTGAACCAGCCATAAAGGCGATGTTATTATTTATCCATAAACCAGCCATATAGGAAGTAATCATCTGTCACCTAAAGACCATCCTATAAGCGGTGTCACATGATGTTACATAATTAAAACCAGCCATTAAGGCGGTATCAAGTTTTAATCCATATTAAATTATAATTTCCTTTTTATAAATTAGGTGAGATTAATGTACATCTACTATTTCTAATTTAGAAATATCCCTTATTATAATATATAAATTTTCCATGATAATTACCAACCGACCAATATGGCGGTATCCTGATTAAGTCAAGTTTATAATTAATTACCAACCGACCAATATGGCGGTATCCATGCTTAGTCAGGTTAAAGCAAATTTAATAATTAACAACCGACCAATATGGTGGTATCCTCATTAATTCAGGTTTTAACTAGTTTATATATTATAAATAAGTGATATTAATCTAAATTATAAAAGTAAAAAACTCACCCTTCCAGTAGTAAATTAACTACTGAACATAAAGAAAAGAAAAGAAAAGAAAATTTATTATAGAAAGTAAAAGTGCATAATTAAAGTACTAAAAGTAAAAATGCTTAATTTAAATTACAAAAACTTAAACAAACAAGATGCAATCCTTAAAGTCCTTACAGAACCTAAGGAAGGCATGATTTGAATTCTGAAATCAAGCTGAATTTATAGGCGTCAGTGCGCTTCATGCGTCGCGACGCGCACAACCTTGCGCGTCACGACGCCCGATTGGTTTCTGCCATGTTGCACGTGGGATCCAGAGATGGTGACACGTGTCCTGGCAGCTGTTGGCAGCTGAATGATTGTTATGACGTGGCGATATTGATTGTCGACAGCATAGGATGACGACACGTGTCTGGCGCATGTTAGCATCACTCGCTGTGATGTTGACACGTTGCAAGCGCACGTTAGCGATGATGATGATTGTCGGCAGCATGTGATGGTGACACGTGTCCAGCGTATTTTAGCAGATTTGTTGTGATGTTGACACATGCCCGGTGCATTTTAGCAAGTGGCGTATTTTTGTAAACTTTGGCGCACGTTAGCAGTCGCGACGCAAAAGGCTTGCGCTTCGCGACTCCTAAAAGATAATTTTTCCCTTTTGTCCGTTTTTCGCTGTTTTGGCCCCAAATCACCTCCAGAGAGTCCTGAAACTTTATTTATCTACAAAATAACACAAAACACATCAAAATATTCGCAAAAATCAAGAATCTATACAAAATATTAGGTCAAATGAGTGGGAAATAGTGATACATTCACCACTCATCATTGGCTCTTTTTGTGACTTCGGTGCTCCAAATTACCACAATTGAAATTTTACATTGGAAAATAAAAATACAACAATTGTAAACAATGTCATTATGGCCTTACATCCCAAAAATAAAACCAACATAAAAATAAGAGCCGTAAAAATTTACGATCAATGCAAAATCCATTCTTCACATGAAAAATAATAAACATTCATCATATGAATATTATTTTGTGCCTACACATCTAAACATGCATATCAATATTTATAACTCATATAAATATATTAAAAACAATAACTTTAAAAGAAAAGGAGAAGGGTTAAGAAGAATTTTCAACCTTACTCTCGATGCCAATTATATGAAACGATTTCCTTCCGCATCGGAAGCAAATTAAGCACACGGATGAGACTTGAAATTTTTTTCTGCAATTCCCTTTGAGTTGCCGAATGTGACCAGTAGTACCACTGATATTTTGCTATTATTTTGAACAAAATTTCAGCCCCGAAACAGTCCTAGAACAGCCCCGAACAGCAGTGCAAAAACCATACTATTTTTGGACACAAAATGCGCCCAAACTGCAACAGAAATAGTCCGCAGTGTGTGTGGACTGGAGGTCTTATTTTCAGAGAAAAACACACCCAACACAATCCCAAAAGACCCCCTATGTGTTTCCTAAAAATTTCGGATTCATACGAGATCAAATCGAGCCCCAAAACACCCAAAAAAAGTGCTCGGCAGTGAGCAGAAAATCACTCCACTGCCGTGAGTCTAAGGAGGAGAAAAAAAGATGAATCAATATTGGTTCAACACCACAAAGTCTTCCGAGCTATGTCTCACAACCAACGGAAAGTAGGGTGAGCTACACTCACAAGATTAAATCCCTAATCTATTTAGAGAT
>SKCR01039407.1:0-16206 GCA_019454045.1 Zanthoxylum bungeanum
GTACGAAGCACATGTCGGATGTCTGGTAACTAGTCTCTATAATCGGATATATATGACCTTGTCATAATATCACGATGGCCGCGCAGCACTTAAGAGCACTAATACTGTATCCTGCGTGACATCATCTCCAATATGACTGAAGTGATACTTCCGTCTTGACATCACATCCAATACACTACGACTCTCTGAAAACCCGGAAGCGGTGTACGCAAGAACCGGTTAAAGCCCTGTACCACCAAGACCAAAGTCTATCGATTATCGTAAGTATTAGCGATGTAAGTCTCAGGTTAAGACCATACACACCTACCTTGATTTCGGCCTCCCATAGACACATAGTCATAATACCAATGGGATTCCGAGGGGTCTATCCAGAGCGAAGCTGTTTCCCGTACCATCGGTGAAACACAACCTCCTATCGCACTTGCATGAGTATCCAATACTTAAATATATGAGAACTATGCTGTTGTGCCCTCACAACGCGCACAAGTGCAATACTAGCCTATTCCGCATTATCGATGTCCTGTCTCGATAATACTCCGGCTAGGGATATTTAATGATTAATTCTTCATGGACTGATACTGTCTCATATCATCTCAATCCAGGAACTAATCATATGGACCTCTCTTCATTTATACATATATGATGATCTAATCACAAATGATGAGAGTGCAATTTCCTTGTCACATAGTTAATTTGTACAACAACACCGTGATCTGTAAAAATAGTGACGCTATGGGTCATATTATCCAACAATCTCCCACTTGGCACATAGCCAGTCACTCGAGTGTCTAACACCCGAACTATGTACAGTTCACTCAAATTGCTGAGGAAAGGTTTTTCGTCAGCGGATTTGCTTAATTATCGTCTGACGCGATTTACACGATCATCACATCGCCACGATGTATGATCCGAACGAATCAGATGATATAGAAGTATATATCTGGATCGTCGATGAGACCTTTAATTCCTTAGCCTGTGCTGACGCCTAGCTCAGCTGCTAAAAGAACTATATCTAATTTAATTAGATTTATTATCGATCCAAATGGCTTCTATTGCTGCCATCAGCTGCAGCAATATCCGCATTTGTTGTTAATTCGGCAACAAATATCTTGCTCGGAATAGTACCAAAGCAGTATTTACCGGTTTGAAACTTGCAGCAGTGATCCTAGTCACTTCAAGTTCTCCATCTCCATAGTTTAAGACAACATCTTTAGTTCTCTAGATACTAACAGATGTTCTTACTTCAATCCAGTGACTATCACTTGGATTGACCCGATTGTGACTCCATATGATCAAAGCGTATGAGACACCAATACAAGTACTTTTAAATGTACAATTTCTAGAGAGTGTTAACAACTCCAAATATCCCTGTAGATCTTTATTCCTTGAATAAAGTTGTTACTCTCCAGAATAAGAAGTCTACGAAGAATTCTTATGAAAGCCAAGCTTTCACCGATTGCTTTGGGAATTTCATTGTCAGTGCCCTCTCCCACTAACCCTCCTTAATACACAAGAATTATTTCGTTTTGAGTCAAATCATAAACTATTATGATTATTTCAAAACGTCAGTTCCAAGAACCTTATGCTTGCTTCAATCCAAACATGGATCGAATAACCCGCAAAGCTTATTTTTCGGTATATAGAATCGTCAGGATGTTGTAAGCATCCTCCAAAAGGTTTCCTTTTCAGGAAAGCGATTTTGATCTGCAACTGACACATTCATAAATGAAATATGCAGTTATCAACAAGCATCTTCAAAATGGATTTACCATGGGCAACAGGTAAAAGGTTGAACCGTTATTAACACAATGTTGATAACGATACCTTTCCGTCAAAAGCCCAGCTTTGTACGTTGGTATGTTGCCTTCCATGTATGTCTTCCTTGAAGACGTTTAAAATGTACCAATAGGCACAATGCCTTGTGGTACAACAACTAGTATCCGAAATAGTTGTTATACATGGAATCCATTTCGGATTCATGGCACTTTGCCATAATAGGGAGTCGATACCTCGTATCACTTCCTCAAAACGTAGTCGGTTGGTATATACCTTAAAAGATTAACATCTTTATGAGGTGAGATCAGAAACCCATACCCCAGGTTGTTTTCTGATTCTATCCGATCTACACAGTTCTTGTGTATTCGAAGATTAATGGTACAGATTCATCATTGATGAATTATTAGTGTTCCATTACGGACCTTGTGACTTGAACAGTATTACTCCGATTTTCATCGAGTATCACTTCCTCCCACTGACCATTGCATATCGGTATTCCTCTCAGGAAAAACCGCATGGTGAGCAACAATCACATTGTTCTCATGTGAGATTTATAAGTACTATACTTATGGTTTCCCTTAGGATAACCTATATTGGCACTTATCCAATTTGGGTCCTTAGTTTGGTATCATCCAAACGTTATGCCTGGCATACCCAAATTGTCAGGAATGAGAAACTGTTAGACATTATGTCCCATAGCGTCACTGTTTGTAAATGATATTGTATTATTGTACAAAATTAACTAGTGATAATGAAATTGCCTTTTGCCGTTTTGTAATATTATTTACTTTGACTTATAAATGGCGAAAGTCCATATGATTAGTACCTGGACTGAGAATGATATGAGACAGTATCAGTCCCCAAAGGTTTAATCATTAAATATCCCTAGTCGTAGTATTATCGAGACTGGACATCGATAATGCGGAATAGACTAGTATTGCGCTTGTGCACGTTGTGAGGGCACAACGGCATAGTTCTCATATATTTAAGTATTGGATACTTATGCAAGTGCGATAGGAGGTTGTGTTTTACCGATGGTACGAAAACAGCTTCGCTCTGGATAGACCCCGCGGAATCCCATTGGTAGTATGTCTACGTGTCTATGGGAGGCCGCATCAGGGTAGGTGTATATGGTCTTAACCTGAGACTTACATCGCTAGTACTTGCGACAATCGGTAAACTTAGTTTTGGTGTTGGGGACCTTAACCGGTTCTGTGTACACCCTCTTCTGGGTTTATCGAGAATCGTAGTGTACTGGATGTGATGTCAAGATGGAAGTATCGCTTCAGACATATGGAGGTGATGATCACGCAGGACACAGAACTAGTACTCTATAAAAGGTTGCAACCGTCGGGACAATATGACAAGGTCAGGATTGTCCGATTTAAAGAGACTAGTTGCTTGATGTCCGATATATGTTTCGTACGGGGCAGACACATCTCCAGCCCCAGGCCTAGCATTGTGATCATCCGATACTGGATCGATACGGAATACTACGGTATACTACGCCTGATACAGATCTTATATTCCTATAAGAATATTTCTGGAGAATTGGGTAGGCATGGCGCTTTGCTAGAAGCCAACCTTGTCTTGTAAATCGGTAAAGACGTAGTACGAGGTACGTACGTGTTCGGATTATCCGACGACCGTATTTACTGCCAAAATATCCGGAGATCTCTTGGGTCGCTTCCTGAAGATTCACCTATGATATTTGATTCGGACTTAATTAATCTTGGATTAATTGGCGGAGAAACTTTATCTTGGATAAAGTGCCTAATTTAGAGAGAGAACGATTAATTTGGAATTAATCGATAAAATTATTGTATTCGATATAATAATCGAAATTCGATTTCGACGCGAAATTAAAATTAGATTTTAATTCGGGCATACGAGTTAATTAGAATTAATTCGTAAGCGACGTAAATAATAATTTCGCTAGGAGCGATTATTTATTTAAATCCGATTTAATTAACGTCGCGACGCAAGTCGGTATTTCGGAAATATCGAACCCGAACGCGTGAGTGGACGTGGGCCCACTTTCATTTGGGAACGTGTGGGGCCCACATGACACTTGTCATTATATGCATTATTTTATTGATAAGGCATTGCATGTTAATAGTGTACAAAACACTCTAAGGCATTGCATGGTGATAGTGTGCATTACACTCAAAGGCTTTGCATGGAGTTTGAGTGTTTGACACTCTAAGCCATTGCATGGTTTATGTCATAGATTTATTATTATTTAATAAATTATAACATAAATATAAATTGATTTTTGGTAAAACAAAGATCAATTAAGACTTTACACAAAATCTCTCTTCTCTCTCAAATTGCCGAGAACTCCATTGACAAGGGCAAGGAAGATTTGATCTTCTATTTCTCCAATTTTGCTAGCACAAGCAAGGGATCAAAAGAGGTGATAGGCAAACCATCAAAGAGCTTGGAATACAAAAGCTTGGAGCTTCAAGTCTTCTTCCTCCTCTTGGCCGAATCTTCCAACACTTGGAGCTTCCACCATTTGATCATCTTCTTCATCACATAGCTTTGTAAGTATGATTCCGCCATGCTTCAAGTCTTTTATATATATTCATTTATAGTATTTCATGAATGCTTAATCTTTCCTTGGGACATATTATAGAAACCAACAATGGTATCAGAGAGCTAGGTTTAAGCATGAAATACTTTAGGTTAAAATTTGATAAAATTGGTTGAAGCATGTTCTTGTGAAATTTGATGAATAAGTATGCTTGCATGTATATAGAATGATGTTATATGGAATCAATTTTATGAAAAATGCATTGGATGATTTTTCCCCAAAATTTTAACCTTGGCCGAATGGTGTGATAAAATTGGTTAAAGCATGTTCTTGTGAAATTTGATGAATAAGTATGCTTGCATGTATATAGTATGATGATACATGGAATCAATTTTATGAAAAATGCATTAGATGATTTTCCCCCCAAAATCTTAACTTGGCCGAATGGCATGAAGAAATTGATATAAGCATGTTCTTATGAAATTTGATTAATAAGTATGCTTGCATGTGTATAACATGATGTTATATGGAATCAATTTTATGAAAAATGCATTGATGATTTTTCCCCAAATTCATGCCTTGGCCGAATGTGTTGCTACTTGGGGTGGATTGGATTTTTTTTGTGTTTAAGATCATTGGATGACTTAGAACGTCTATGGGACGTAGATTGTAATTCAATTAATCGGATTGAAAAACAAATCGACACAAAAAACTCACCTTGGCCGAATGTACTAAGACATGTAAAGGAGTTGATTTTTTGTTAAAATTAATGTTGGACATTTATTTTGAACAATACATGATTAATAAATTAAATGGGTATTTTTTGAAATATTTGGTTTAATATATTAATCTTGATATTACACTTTAATTAATTGGACTTTAATGTTTGGAATATTAAAATTTAATTAATGGGCTTAATTGGTGAATTGGGCTTTTAATATTGTATTTGGGCATAATGGGCTTGGTTGGACCAAGTAGATTTGGGCCAAATGGATTGGATCCAATTTGGGCCTAAATCACTCCATTAAGTCCAAATATAATATAATGGGCTTTAATAATTTAATTGGGCCTTATGGGCTTGAAATTGGTTTTATGGCACCAAAGGGTGATTCCTTATTTGGGCTTGGTAATTGGGTATGACCCACATTGACCAAAGCCCAAGCCTTAATAAATCAATTGAAAGCCCATTTGACTTGAATTAAATTAAACATTGGATGTTAGTTGGCTTTTGAGACCCAATAGAATTGGATTTAGATCTAAGTCTTTAAAGCACATTAAAAGTGTAAACATTTAATTTGGAATTAAATAATTGAATTAGTATTGAATACCAATTAAATTAGATTTAATTAGTAGTTCGATATAATTCGTGAATTCGTACCTTATGTACTTATTCTAAATCGAGTTGGACTCGCGCAAAATCAAACCATTGTTTGAACATTGGATGATCACTTTACAAAGACTATTAATTGGATTAGATTGGTTGTAAAAGCATGTCTTGTTTGAATATATATGTATGTGATGAATGAATAGTGTATATCGGATGGATATTAGAAGGGAAAGGGTAATTTTAGAATTATTGTAAATTTGGAATTTATAAATTAGACCTGCGTGTCCAGCCTTATCTCTTTATCTCTTTGTATTCTCTTCTCACCTAATTCCCCTCAATGTAAATGAGGTTTCTCTTATTGTATTATGTAATTGGGGTAGAAGTAGAATAGTGCTAACGGGGAGGGAAATGGAGTGATTTGTTCTAGGAACAAGTTGTTTATATATCCATCCGCATATCACTATTACTTTACTTTACGCGCTTTAATGATGTTTTAGAAGCATGCTTAAGGGTGTATGATGGTGAGACCTAACAAAGATAAATTAATTGTTGCCAATTAACGCAAAAATCCCTCAAACAATATTAAGCGTTTTTCCTTCCGTTGAATGATTCTTTCTCAAGATCCGAAATTGGCATTGGTTTGTTGGCCAAAGTCAAGACCTTTGTCAATTGAGGATGTGTTTGAATCATGAGAGTTTTGTTCCACATCGGTGTCCTGTCCAAGTTGTGATTTGTTGGCCAAAGTCAAGATCACTTCTTGTCCATCGACATTGATTACGAAATTTTCCTTGTCAATGGGGTCCCCGCTTAACTGGAATCATTAGGTTTGTTGTGCCAAAGCCAAGGCTTAGTTGATTCAGAGGAAATGGTTAGGAATGTATTAGATACATTGACATATGTATTAGATATATATGTTTTTCGGACTTGGATGTCCACCTACCGGATCTAGGAATTGGATGGGATCCAATGATCTTCGAGATCTACCTAGTTAAATATCATACAACTTGTTGGCCAAAGTCAAAGTTGTGTGTTATTTAACGGGATCCTAGCCCACTAGGAAATTCGATTTCCCGAGTTCTCTACAGAGGGTTAGAAACTTGAAGAAAATAGTGGGAGGCTATTATTGAATTTGCAATTTCATTCAAATATTAGCCTTACGCGTCTTTCAAAATTATTTCGTCAATATTTTAAATAATTAGTTGGACTAATATATTGTTATTTTTATATGTAACAGTTTGACTGTACCCATAACATCGTTGACTTTATAGTTGGACTATAGTTGTCAAGATGATTGGCAAAGTTAATATCCCGACATAATCATGGGCGATAATGTCTTCAAAGGGACAAACTTTGCCGACTGGGAAATGAACCTCAAGATAGTGCTTGGGGCTGAGAGGATACTGTATACTATTCAGAGACCTCTCCCGCCTAAAAACCACTGAGCCACTGGAGCTAGAGTTATGGAAAAACTCAGTGATGATTGTGACCAAGCTCAGTCAGTTATGCTAGCTGCAATGACTCAGCATTTCAGACGCCAGAATAGGGATTTGGATCCCTATAACATGATGGCAAGATTGCGTGATCTTCACCGCACCAATAAGCGGATGAAGAGGTACGAGCTAGTAAGGAAACTCTTCCGCTCCCGGATGACAGACGGCGCATCAGTTGAAGCCCACGGGGCTCAAATGATTGCCGATATTGATGAGTTGGCCAATATGGGAATAGTCTTGGAGGCTGATCTGACTATAGATATGATCTTGCAGTCACTTCCTGATACTTGGAAACAAATCATAGTCAACTACAAGTTGATGGATACTGACGACACTCTTGGAGAGTTGTTGTCTGTGCTGAAGGAGTCCGAAAGGGAACTCCTAAAGGGGAGCAAGCGCGAGGCGCATTTTGCATTGACCTCTCATGCGCCAAAGGGTGGCCCCAAGGCAATTGGAGGTGCAAGGAAGAAGAAGTTCAAGAAGAAGGGTAAGGCAAGTTGACAGTGGCTTCTAGGAAGCCAAAGGACATTCGGGACATCTGCCTTAACTGCGGCAAGAGGGGTCACTGGAAACGTGACTGCCGAATGAGCATTGTGCAGAGGGAGGATATCAAGGCTGGCAAGGCCATTGCCTCTGGTATGTTTGTTATTGAGATAAATATGAATACTTCTAGTTTAAAAAAATGGATTTGATTCTGGTTGTGGTGCTCATATTTGTACTGATGTGCAGGATCTGCATGATAGCAGGGTGCTGGCATCAGGGGAGATGGATCTACGGGTCGGAAACGGAACACCAGTTGCTGTTTTGGCCGTAGGGACTTTTGTTTTAGTACTGCCCTCAGGGCATGAACTTAAACTTTTGAACTGTTTTTTGGGTATTTTGTGCCTAGTTTAACTAGGAACATTATATCTGTATCCTTGTTAACCCAGCAGGGTTACACTTTTGTATTCAGGAACACAGGGTGTTATTTATATAAAATGATACAGAAATTTGCACAGCTGTTGCAAATAACGGTCTTTATATTTGAATATAAATGAATCTCCTAAAATGACAAACAAAAGGCTCAAAAGGAGTAATCTAAAAGATGAAGCTTATATGTGGCATTGTCGTCTAGGACACATCAACAAGACTCGCATATCCACACTTTCAAAGAGTGGGTACTTGGACGAATTTGATCCCAATTCATATGACGTCTGCGAATCTTGTCTTTTAGGCAAAATGCCTAAATCACCTTTTAGCGGTAAAGGTGAACGTGCCACAGAACTGTTAGCTCTCGTTCATACTGATGTATGCGGGCCCATGTCTAGCCAGGCTAGAGGTGGATTTCACACTACTTCGTAACCTTTACAGATGATGCATCTCGTTACGGTTATGTGTATCTTATGAGACACAAGTCGGAAACTTTGAGAAATTCAAAGAGTTTCGACACGAAGTGGAGAAACAAACAGGGATGAGTATCAAGACATTACGGTCAGACCGTGGTGGCGAATACTTAAGTTATGAGTTTCAAGATTACTTGAAAGAATATGGTATTCTTTCACAGTGGACTCCTCCTGGAACACCACAATTAAACGGTGTGTCCGAACGGAGAAACCGCACCTTGTTGGACATGGTGAGGTCAATGATGAGTCGCACTGAGCTACCAATATCCTTCTGGGGATACGTATTAAACAGTGCTATACTTATTTTGAATAAGGTACCGTCGAAGTCTGTTGAACAGACCCCATATGAGATATGGACAGGAAGGAAACCAGGTTTCTCTTTCTAAGATTTGGGGGCTAGGCATATGTTAAACGTTTGGAAGGCACCAAACTTGAACCCAAATCTGATAAATGCCTTTTTCGTTGGATATCCTAGGGAAACCAAAGGATATTACTTCTATTACCCCCACAAGAGAACAAAGTATTTGTTGCTCTACATGCGGTTTTCCTTGAGAAGGAATTCCTAAATGCAGTGGTAATGGGAGGAAAGTAGAACTCGATGAAGATCGTAGTGATACTGTTCCTGGCAATGAATCAATGACGGAACAAGAACAGACCATCCGGGATGAGTCTGTACCACAAACTTCACATACACAATGACCGCGTAGGTCGGAGAGAGTCAGAACAGTACCTGAGAGGTATGGGTTTCCTGATCTCACCTCATATAGATATTAATCTTATTGAGGATAATGAGCCGGCTACGTATGAGGAAGCGATACAAAATATCGATTTCGCTTTATGGCAAGAGCCATGAAGTCCGAGATGGATTCCATGTACGCCAACCAAGTTTGGACACTGGTTGATGCACCAGAAGGCGTAAAGCCTATTGGATGCAGATGGATCTTCAAGAAGAGACCGACATGGATGGCAACGTACAAACGTACAAGGCTAGGCTTGTAGCGAGGGGTATCGTCAACAATATGGTATTGATTATGACGAAACCTTCTCACCCGTTGCCATGATTAAATCCATTCGGATAATACTTGCAATAGCTGCATATTTCGACTTCGAGATATGGCAAATGGACGTTAAAACCGCTTTCCTTAACGGAAACCTTTTGGAGGATGTTTATATGCAACAGCCTGACGGTTTTATCGTACCTAGACTTGCAAACAAGGTTTGCAAGTTAAATCGATCCATTTATGGATTGAAGCAAGCATCACGGTCATGGAATCAGCGTTTTGATGAGATCATAAAGGAATATGATTTCGTGCAAAATGCAGATGACCCTTGTGTACAAGAAGGTTAGTGGGAGAGCACTTACTTTTTTGTCCTTTATGTCGACGACGTATGCTTATAGGCAATGACATTCCATGCTAACGTCGGTGAAAGCTTGGCTTTCATTAAAATTCTCCATGAAAGATCTGGGAGAAGCAGCCTTTATTCTTGGAATAAAGATCTACAGGGATAGATCTAAAAGCTGCTTGGACTCTCCCAGAGTACATACATTGATAAAGTGTTGAAGAGATTCAACATGGAACAATCAAGAGGGGATTGGTTCCAATGGTACGTGGTACCTCTCTGTCTAAGGACATGTGCCCTAAGACTCAGGAAGAGAGAGACCACATGAGTCGGATACCGTTCGCCTCGGCAGTCGGATCGATCATGTATGCCATGATATGTACACGACCTGATGTCTCATATGCTTTGAGCATGTGCAGTCGCTATTAGGCCGATCCAGGTGAAGGTCACTGGATAGCAGTTAAGAATATCCTTAAGTATCTTAAACGAACTAAGGATGCTTTCTTAATTTATGGAGGTGGAGAACTTGCGGTATCTGGGTATACCGATGCAAGTTTCCAAACCGACAAGGATGACTACAAGTCGCAATCCGGGTACATTTTTTGCTTGAATAACGGAGCAGTGAGCTGGAAATCTTCCAAGCAAGATACTGTTGCGATTCAACAACAGAAGCGGAGTACATCGCTGCATCTGAAGCAGCAAAGGAGGCAGTTTCGATCCGAAAGTTCCTAATCGGATTAGGAGTAGTTCCGTTAGCAGCTGAGCCCGTTCCATTGTATTGTGACAATAACGGGGCTATAGCACAGGCTAAGGAACCAAGGTCTCATCAACGGTCCAAGCATGTTCTTCGACGTTATCATCTGATTCGGAGATTATACATCGTGGCGATGTAAAAGTCGAGAAGGTCACATCAGATGACAACATTGCAGATCCGCTGACGAAAGCTGTTCTACAGCAAGTTTTGAACGACACATACATAGTTCGGGTATTAGATGCTTGAGTGACTGGCTATAGGCCAAGTGGGAGATTGTTAGACATTATGTCCCATAGCGTCACTGTTTGTAAATGATATTGTATTATTGTACAAAATTAACTATGTGATAATGAAATTGCCTTTTGCCGTTTTGTAATATTATTTACTTTGACTTATAAATGGCGAAAGTCCATATGATTACCTGGACTGAGAATGATATGAGACAGTATCAGTCCCCAAAGGTTTAATCATTAAATATCCCTAGTCGTAGTATTATCGAGACTGGACATCGATAATGCGGAATAGACTAGTATTGCGCTTGTGCACGTTGTGAGGGCACAACGGCATAGTTCTCATATATTTAAGTATTGGATACTTATGCAAGTACGATAGGAGGTTGTGTTTTACCGATGGTACGGAAAACAGCTTCGCTCTGGATAGACCCCGCGGAATCCCATTGGTAGTATGTCTACGTGTCTATGGGAGGCCGCATCAGGGTAGGTGTATATGGTCTTAACCTGAGACTTACATCGCTAGTACTTGCGACAATCGGTAAACTTTAGTTTTGGTGGTTGGGGACCTTAACCGGTTCTGTGTACACCTCTTCTGGGTTTATCGAGAATCGTAGTGTACTGGATGTGATGTCAAGATGGAAGTATCGCTTCAGACATATGGAGGTGATGATCACGCAGGACACAGAACTAGTACTCTATAAAAGGTTGCAACCGTCGGGACAATATGACAAGGTCAGGATTGTCCGATTTAAAGAGACTAGTTGCTTGATGTCCGATATATGTTTCGTACGGGGCAGACACATCTCCAGCCCCAGGCCTAGCATGTGATCATCCGATACTGGATCGATGTACGGAATACTACGGTATACTACGCCTGATACAGATCTTATATTCCTATAAGAATATTTCTGGGAATTGGGTAGGCATGGCGCTTTGCTAGAAGCCAACCTTGTCTTGTAAATCGGTAAAGACGTAGTACGAGGTACGTACGTGTTCGGATTATCCGACGACCGTATTTACTGCCAAAATATCCGGAGATCTCTTGGGTCGCTTCCTGAAGATTCACCTATGATATTTGATTCGGACTTAATTAATCTTGGATTAATTGCGGAGAAACTTTATCTTGGATAAAGTGCCTAATTTAGAGAGAGAACGATTAATTTGGAATTAATCGATAAAATTATTGTATTCGATATAATAATCGAAATTCGATTTCGACGCGAAATTAAAATTAGATTTTAATTCGGGCATACGAGTTAATTTAGAATTAATTCGTAAGCGACGTAAATAATAATTTCGCTAGGAGCGATTATTTATTTAAATCCGATTTAATTAACGTCGCGACGCAAGTTCGGTATTTCGGAAATATCGAACCCGAACGCGTGAGTGGACGTGGGCCCACTTTCATTTGGGAACGTGTGGGGCCCACATGACACTTGTCATTATATGCATTATTTTATTGATAAGGCATTGCATGTTAATAGTGTACAAAACACTCTAAGGCATTGCATGGTGATAGTGTGCATTACACTCAAAGGCTTTGCATGGAGTTTGAGTGTTTGACACTCTAAGCCATTGCATGGTTTATGTCATAGATTTATTATTTATTTAATAAATTATAACATAAATATAAATTGATTTTTGGTAAAACAAAGATCAATTAAGACTTTACACAAAATCTCTCTTCTCTCTCAAATTGCCGAGAACTCCATTGACAAGGGCAAGGAAGATTTGATCTTCTATTTCTCCAATTTTGCTAGCACAAGCAAGGGATCAAAAGAGGTGATAGGGAAACCATCAAAGAGCTTGGAATACAAAAGCTTGGAGCTTCAAGTCTTCTTCCTCCTCTTGGTCGAATCTTCCAACACTTGGAGCTTCCACCATTTGATCATCTCTTCATCACATAGCTTTGTAAGTATGATTCCGCCATGCTTCAAGTCTTTTATATTATATTCATTTATAGTATTTCATGAATGCTTAATCTTTCCTTGGGACATATTATAGAAACCAACAGAAACCCCGTTCTTTCCTGTTCATATCCTATATGACATCTTTCAAACAGATTTATATGGAAACTTATTCTAAATAAGTTATTGCACTGTTAAAACTTATCCGTTGAAGGAAATGGTAGCTCAGAGTGACTCATGATTAGCCTTATCATGTCTAACATGATTCAGTTAATCCGTTCGGACACACCGTCACTTGACGTGTTCCGGGAGGAGTCCTTATTTGAAAGAATACTATACTCTTTCAAGTATATAAGAAACTTATTGCTTAAGTATTTTTCATTACGGTCTTACCGTGACGGTATAATACTATAGCCGATCTGTTTGTTTATTTCGTGTCGAAACTCTAAAAGTTTCTGATTTGTGTTCTTCAAAAGAAACACATAACCATAACGTGATGCCACATCCGTTAAGGTCACAAAATATTCATGTTCACATCTAGCCTAGCTAGATATGGGCCCACTAACTTCACCATGAATAGGGTTAAAAGATCGGTGGCCCTTTACTATTACCAAGCAAATAGTATTTTAGGTACTTTACCTAATAAAACTAGATTCGCAGACCTTATTTGAATAGTCAAATCAGTCCTAGTACCCACTCTTCAAAAGTGTGGATATACGAGTCTCGTTAAATTGTGTCCTAGACAACAATGCCACAAATAAGTCTCTATTGATCAAATCAATTTGAGCTATTTATTTGTCATTTTATATGTTTGAGATTTTATTTATATTCAAAATTAAATTCTGTTATTTACATCTAATGTATTTATCTCAGTATCATCTTTATATAATAAAACACTTATTGTTCTATAATATAAAGGTTTATATCCGCAACGGATTAAACACTGATATAGAGATAATGTCTCTAGTCAAACTAGTTATATATAACAGTTCCTAATTTAAGTATATACCCAAAGGGTAGTTCCTAAACTTAGGTATCTACGGTCGAAACAGCGACTTCGTCCCGTTTCCGATTCGCAGAGAAAATCTCGGCTTGAAGTCAGTATCCAGCTCATAGCGGATTCTGAACATCAATAATATATTTTTATGTACCACACTAAGTATTTAAAATCTAATTTCAATACTAGCTGTGAACATAACTAACACAAACATTTTCAAAGTAAGAGCCTTGCCCTTTCTTAATTCCTTCGTGTCTGCCATATCCAAATGGTAGTCACTTTGGGATATGTCAATTATCCTTTTCATATTTTTAGGAACCTTCGGCCAAGCCTTGGGTTTTTAGAATATCGAAACGATGTGCAACTCGTGCTACATGCCCAATTGCAAACTTTGACTTTATCTTCTCTAGAATAGTCAATTAATTCTCCAAGAATTATAAATTGCAATTTTAATACTTCTTAAATCTAAAATTAGATTTATGACAAGTATATTAAATTAAGCATTAAAGTCATCATCACATAAATCTTCCAAAGACTTTATGCTCTACTTATTTGCTTAATTTTGGGCTTAAGGTA
The DNA here is from genome assembly GCA_019454045.1 of Zanthoxylum bungeanum. Classification (NCBI taxonomy): domain Eukaryota; kingdom Viridiplantae; phylum Streptophyta; class Magnoliopsida; order Sapindales; family Rutaceae; genus Zanthoxylum; species Zanthoxylum bungeanum. The sequence goes on from SKCR01039407.1 coordinate 14,320, forward strand.
TAATAAGTTATTTTATCAAATAAAGTAACCTATTATTTATTCCCAATTTGAAAATTAAATCATTTAAAATATTTTAATCCGAGATTATATTTTAAATATCCAACTTTTCAATTTTATCTCTTGATTACAATAGTCCAACTATTTAATCAACGATTAGTGGTACTATATATATTATAATGATTATAATAGTCTAACTATATAATCAAATATAATCCAATTAATTAACCTCAATTACATGATTACTATAATCCATTATAAAATCAACTGTAAACTGAAATTAATTAATCTTGGCCCATTAGCCCAATTAAACTTTAAAGGTTCATTAGTCGCATTTGGGCCTTTTGGAAGCGTTTTGGGCCTAATTGGATCCAACAATTTTGGCCTAAACCAACTTGTACAACAAAGTCCAATAAACCCAATAACAACTTTAAAAGCCCAAATCCATTTTAAGCCCAATAATTTAATTCCAAAATTCCAAATTTTCCAATTAAATACCTAAAGTGTATAGCATTATTAATTACCCCAAATCAAAGTTTCCAAAACATGAAATTTGTCAATTAATCATGTTTAACATCAATTAATCATGTCCAACATAATTAAATCAAAATCAAACCCAATTTTATGCTTCAAGTGTCTCGGCAAAAGGGGAAAAATATGCCCAAATCAAATTCAATCCAATTGAACCCAATCAAACATAAATTCAACATCCCTAAATGATTTCTAAGTCATCTGATGAGTGATATTTATATCACTATTTCCACTCATTTAACTTAATATTTTGTATAGTTTCTTGAGTTTTATGAACGTTTTGATGTGTTTTATTGTTATCTTGCAGATAAATAAAGTTTGGACAGCACCTGGAGACAATTTGGGCAACAAAAACCGGACAAAAATGCGTCAACAGGGTTATTTTCGTCTTTTGCGCGTCGCGACGCTGGAGCAAAGCGCGCCGCGACGCCCAGCGTGAGCCGGATTTGCTAACATGCGCCTGTTCAACGGTCAACAATTTGAGAAATTTTGACTTTGCTAACATGCGCCGTGCCACGTGTCACCATCACAGCCGATCTGCTAATATGCGCCGTGCCACGTGTCATCATCATATGCTGCCGACACTCAGACTTGACACGTGTCGCCTCGTCATCAGCCATGTCAGTGGTCAACGAGTCAACCTTGCCATGTGTCATGCCACATCATCGTCCACGTCAGCAGGTCAACCAAATCAACATGCCACGTCAGCATCAGCCAATCACAGCGTGACACGTGTCGCCACGTGTCGCAATCCTATTGTGCCGACAGGTGAACAGTCAGCCGCCACGCCACGTTAGCGCCACGTCAGTGCCACGTCATCTCCATGTCAGCATGACGTCATCAATGACGTCATCACAATCATTGAGTCTTAGCCGCCTTGACACGTGTCGCGTGAACAGTCAGCCGCCTTGCTACGTGTCGCCTTCTCATTGTGCCACATCGACGAATCCAGCGTCGCGACGCTGAACTTGCTTGGCGTCGCGACCCGCGAACAGTGCTCGAACAGTGAAAAATTTTACTATAAATAGAGCGCGAATTTTCAGTTTTTAGTACACAATTTCCTCTCCCAAATCCTATGTAATTAGGGAGTTTTTCTCTCTCTAAATTTCTTTTAATTTAGTTTTGTAAATTTTAATTACGTTCTGTAATAATAATAACTTACTACTTCTTATTTTACAATTTTTACTATTCACTATGCAGAGGTAACTTCCCTATGCTAGGGTGAAAGGTAATTATTTTACTATTGCTATTTAGATTAATCTTCCTTAAAAATAATATATTTACTATTTAAAATTTCTGATAATAAAGGAGTAACTACCTGCTATATTGGTCGGTTGGTAATTTAATTTTAATCTGGTT
>SKCR01039408.1:0-16322 GCA_019454045.1 Zanthoxylum bungeanum
CCTGCTATCATGCAGATCCTGCACATCAGTACAAATATGAGAACCACAGCCAGAATCAAAAATCTAATTTTTATTAAGACTAGAAGTAGTCATATTTATCTCAATAACAAACATACCTGAGGCCGGAGCCTTGCCCGCCTGTATGTCCTCCTTATGTCCCTTGTTCATGCGGCAGTCACGCTTCCAGTGACCTCTCTTGCCGCATTTCAGGCAAACATCTTGAGACTTGTCCCTTGGCTTCCCAGAAGCCTTTGTTGACTTGGCCTTGCCTTTGTTCTTATGCTTTTTCTTCTTAACACCCCCAGTTGCCTTGAGCCCAGCTTTCGGCGTTTGAGATGTTGTTGCAAAGTGCGCCTCGCGCTTGTTGCCTTTCAGAAGTTCTTTCTCTGACTCCTTGAGAATCGACAATAACTCTCCAAGAGTGTCATCCGAATTCATCAGTTTGTAGTTGATGACAATCTGTTTCCAAGTATTGGGTAGTGACTGTAGAAGTACATCTATAGCCAGCTCAGACTCCAACTATACCCATATTAGCCAGTTCATCAATATCGGCTATCATTTGAGTCCCATGGACCTCAACAGAACTACCATCAGTCATACGGGAGCGAAAGATTTTCTTCACTAACTCGTACCTCGCCATCCGCTTATTAGTGCGGTGAAGATCTTGCAATCTTGCCATCATATATAAGGATCCAAGTCCCTATTTTGGCGACGAAGTGTTGAGTCATTGAAGCAAGCATGATCGACTGAGCCGTGTCACAATCATCACTGTGAGTTTTCCATAACTCCAGCTCAAGTGGCTCAGTGGGCTTAGGCCCGAGAGGTCTTTTATCGTATACAGTATCCTCTCCGCCCCAAGGACTATCCTTAGGTTCATATCCCAATCAGCAAAGTTTGTCCCCTTAAAGACATTGTCCCCATGATGATGTCTCGGACATTTACCTTGCTTGCCATCTTAACTACGATAGTCCAACTATCTAGTTAACGATAAAATGGGTACAGTCAAACTGTTACAAGAAAAATAACATTTTATTAGTCCAACTAATGTTAAAAAATTGACGAAATAATTTTTGTAAGCGCGTAAAGCTAAGTATCTGAATGAAATTGCAAACTCAATACTAGCCTCCCACTATTTTCTACAAGTCTCTAACCCTCTGTTGAGTACTCGGAAATCCAATTTCCTAGTGGGCTAGGATCCCGTTAAATAACACACAACCTTGACTTTGGCCAACAAGTTGTATGATATTTAACTAGGTAGATCTCGAAGATCAATTGGATCCCATCCAATTCCTAGATCTGGTAGGTGGACATCCAAGTCCGAAACATATATATCTAATACATACGTCAATGTATCCAATACATTTTCCTAACCATTTCCTCTGAATCAACTAAGCCTTGGCTTTGGCACAACAAACCTAATGATTCCAGTTAAGCGGGACCCATTGACAAGGAAAGTTTCGTAATCAATGTCGATGGACAAGAAGTGATCTTGACTTTGGCCAACAAATCACAACTTGGACAGGACACCGATGTGGAACAAAACTCTCATGATTCAAACACATCCTCAATTGACAAAGGTCTTGACTTTGGCCAACAAACCAATGCCAATTTCGGATCTTGAGAAAGAATCATTCAACGGAAGGAAAATCGCTTAATATTGTTTGAGGGATTTTTCGCGTAATTGGCAACCAATTAATTTATCTTTGTTAGGTCTCATCATCATACACCCTTAAGCATGCTTCTAAAACATCATAAAGTGCGTAAAGTAAAGTAATGTGATATGCGGATGGATATATAAACAACTTGTTCCTAGAACAAATCACTCCATTTCCTCTCCCCGCTAGCACTATTCTACTTCTACCCAATTACATAATACAATAAGAGAAACCTCATTTACATTGAGGGGAATTAGGTGAGAAGAGAATACAAAGAGATAAAGAGATAAGGCTGGACACGCAGGTCCAATTTATAAATTCCAAATTTACAATAATTTCTAAAATTACCCTTCCCTTCTGATATCCATCCGATATACACTATTCATACAACATATCCACATTCATTCATTCATTCAAGGCATGTTATACAACCAATCAAATCCAATTAATTAGTCTTTAATTAGGTGACAATACAATGTTCAAACAATTGTTTGCATTTGCGCGAGTCCAACTCGTTTTGAGAATAAATACTTATGGTATGAATTCACGAATTATATCGAACTACTCGTTAAATCCAATTTAAGTCGTATTCAATACTAATCCTATTATTTAATTCTAAATTAAATATTTACACTTTTATTGTGCTTTTATAACTTAGATTCCAAATCTAGTACTATTGGGTCTCAAAGCCCAACTAACATCTAATGTCCGTTTAATTAAAGTCCGATGGGCTTTCTATTGATTTCATTAGGCTTGGGCCTTGGTCAATGTGGGTCAAACCCAATTTCCAAGCCCAATAGGAATCACCCTCATTTGCCTTAAAATCAATATCAAGCCCATAAGGCCCAATTAAACATAAAAGCCCATTTATTACATTTGGACTTAAATGGTGTGATTTAGGCCCATTTTGGATCCAATCCAAATGGTCCAAATCTACTTGGCCCAACCAAGCCCATTTATGACCAAATATAATAGTTTTAGGCCCAATTCTAATTTAAGCCCAATTAACTAAATTTTAAAATTCCAAATTTTATAACTTAATTAATTAAAGTGTATTTTCATGATTAATCCTTTAAATCAATATTCCCAAATATCAAATTAATCCATTAATCATATTTTTATCTTAAATATATGTCCAACATTATTTAATCAAAAAATCAAGTCCCTAATATTCCATCAAGCATTCGGCCAAGGTGATTAAAATGGTTCCGATTTCGTTTTCAATCCAATCGAGTTACAAATCATCATTCCATATTATTTCAAGTCATCCAATGTCTTAAAATTAAAAAATCATCTAGTCCACATGCTTGCATGTATTCGGCCAAGCCTCATTTGGGTTGGAAAAATTAATCCAATTTATTTTCCATGAAATTGATGATGTATAATCTAAATAACATACATCTAAGCATATTTAATCAAGCAAACTCATCAAATCATGCTTCAAACAATTTTCCCCAAATAACATCCTAATATATTTGCATGCTCTTTAAGCTCAATGATACCATTGTTGGAAAATCTAATCCATGTCCCAAGATCAAAAGATTCAAGCAAAATATATAAAAGAATGAACAATATTGAAGTATGGCGGAATCATACTCACAAAGATCGGAATGTGGTTGCGTTTGATGAAACAAAACTTTCTCCTTTGTGCAGTGAAGGATTCGGCCAAACAGAAAAGAGAAGCTCCAAGCAATTTTTGATCCTTCCAAGCTCTAAGATGAGTTTCCCATAACACCTTTGTATGATCCCTTGATGGTGCTAGCCAAATATGTGATTTAAATTTCCAAACACACACACTTTCTTCAAGCTTTTGCAACAAAAATGAAGAAATGGAGAGGGCTGTGAGAGCTTACTGTTTCGGTAAGCTTGAGAGGGAGAGGAGATCTGATTTTTGTTTCAAAAATCAATTTATATTTATGTCATAATATATATTAAATAATAATATACTTATGACACAAACCATGCAATGGTTTAGAGTGTCAAACACTCAATTTCCATGCATAACCCTTGAGTGCATTGTACACTATCTCCATGCAATGCATCAACAATAAAATAATGCATGTAATGACATGTGTCATGTGGGCCCCACACGTTTCCAAATGAAAGTGGGCCCACATGCACTCACGCGTTCGGGTTCGATATTTCCGAAATACCGAACTTACGTCGCGACGTTAATTAAATCGAATTTAAATAAATAATTGCGCCTAGCGAATTCCTTATTTACGTCGCTGACGAATTAATCCTAAATTAACTCGTTTGCCCGAATTAAAATCTAATTTTAATTTCGCGTCGAAATCGAATTTCGATTATTATATCGAATATAATAATTTTACGATTATTCCAAATTAATCGTTCTCTCTCTTTATTTAGTACTTTATCCAAGATAAAGTCTCTCCGTAATTAATCCAAGATTAATCGAGTTTGAATCATATGTCATTGGTGAATCTTCGGGAAGCGACCCAAGAGACCTCTAGATATGTTGGCAGTAAATCCGGTTGTCGAACTATATCGAACACGTACGTACCAAGTACTACGTTTTTACCGATTTACAAGACAAGGTTAGCTTCTAGCAAAACGCCATGCCTACCCAATTCTCTAGAAATATTCTTACTGGAATATTAGATCTATAACAGGCGTAGTATACCGTAGTATAGTGTATATCGAACCAGTATCGGATGATCACATGCAAGGCCTGGGGCTGGAGATGTGTCTGCCCCGTACGATACACATATCGGACATCAAGCAACCAGTCTCTTTGAATCGGATAATCCTGACCTAGTCATATTATCCCGATGGTTGCAACCATTATAGAGTACTAGTTCTGTATCCCTCGCGATCATCATCTCCATATGTCTGAAGTGATACTTCCATCTTGACATCACACCCAGTACACTACGATTCTCGATAAACCCAGAAGAGGTGTACACAGAACCCGTTAAAGCCCTGGACCACCAAAACTAATTTTACCGATTGTCGTAAGTACTAGCGATGCAAATCTTAGGTTAAGATCATATGCACCTACCCTGAAGCGGACTCCCATAGACACGCAGACATACTACCAATGGGACTCCACGGGGTCTATCCAGAGCGAAGCTGTTTTCCGTACCATCGGTAAAACACAACCTCCTACCGCACTTGCATAAGTATCCTATACTTAAATATATGAGAACTATGCCGTTGTGCCCTCACAACATGCACGAGTGCAGTACTAGTCTATTCCGCATTATCGATGTCCAATCTCGATAATACTACGACTAGGGATATTTAATGATTAAACCTTATGGATTGATACTGTCTCATATCATCACAATCCGGAACTAATCATAGGGACTTTTACCATTTATATATCAAAGTAAATAAATTACAAAACGGTAAAAGGCAATTTCATTACTACATAGTTATTTTTGTACAATAATACAATATCATTTACAAAATAGTGACGCTATGGGTCATTACTGTCTAACACTTAGCCCAAAAAACAGTCCTAAAATCACCTAACACTATCCCAAAAACCTCCATAAAGTTTCTCTAAAAAATCCTTACAAACGCACCCCCCTAAGCCTTCAAAATCACCCAAAACAGTCCACTAAACGCCTGAAACAGCGACCTGAAATAGAACAGTGAAACAGCAGCGAAACGGATTTAAAACAGCAGCCCAAGCATCAAAACAACGAGGGAAAACGTTGAGTAGACGAGTTAGAAAAGCATCGGATCAATCTCCCTTCCCACGGACGTGTAACGCCCTTTCTTAGACGGCAAAAGAGGTTAGACCTGAGGGCACCTTTTTACTTATCTTCTTTATCTTTGTTTTATTTATTTTGATATATGATTGCATGAGAGTCGTTTGAAGCATGATGTGATTGTTGGATGAGTGGGATATGTGTTCCCTTTTGTGGTATATCGGATGGAAACCCGGACGTAAATTCCATAGCCGATTCCGAATGGATGGTAGTATGGTCTGCACTCAGAATACAATGCCACATACCACTTAAGATACACGTATCTCGTCTCATCCAAAATTGTATTTGAGCATGTCATAGTTCTAGGCCATTTATTTATTATTTAAAGCATGATTTAATTTAGTTTGTTATTTATTTGTTAAAGCATATTTAGGTTGTTCCTTATGCATATTATTAGTTTATGATGTGTTAGGATAATGATTTATACATGTTGATTTAATGGTTCAATATGCTCATTGTGTTATGTTGCGTGGAGTTATTTGGATGAAAGCATGTTAGATCTAAGTACCCTTGAGCATGAATGTTGAATAGATTCGGTTAGTTTATTGCACAAATCATATCATCACAAGTGACATAAGTAAGGGACCATTCCGAACCCAACGGTTTGAGGTCTTCCCTTGCGAGGGGTGAGTGCGGCCTTAAATCTTTATCCCGGTTCACACCGGGTGGCGACTCCATGTTATTTTGTACTTCCCAACTAGGCCGCGAGCCTAGAACAGTGTCGCCAGGTTCTGTTGTCTACAGCGGTAAACACGCAATAGCATACAATCATCACACAAACATGCTCAATTATCTAATGCGGAAAATAAATAAGAATCTAAGCATAAATATAAATTAAATCCCTAATGTGAAAACAACCTAATCATGCATAAAGAAATAACTTTATATCGACTAAATCATGCTTAAGACAAATAACATGCTAACAACCTAATCATGATTTAATGACAAATAAATAACCTACGAACTACAACATGATCAAACACAAGTTTGGATGAGACGAATACGTGTCTCTTAAGTGGTACGTGGTGTTGTATCCCGAGTACAAACCGCACTACCGTCCATTTAGATTCGGATATGGAATTTACGTATGGGTTTCCATCCTATATACCACAAAAGGAAACACATATTCCGCTCATCCAACAATCATATCATGCCTCAAACGACTCTCATGCGATAATATTTCTAAAATAAATAAAATAAACAAAAGATAAAAAAGTAAAAAGGTACCCTCAGGTCTAACCTCTTTTGTCGTCGCAAGAAAGGGCGTTACACGTCCGTTGGAAGGGTGAATGATCCGCAACTCTTTTGGTTCACTAACTCAATGTCTTTCCTCGATGTTTTGCTATTCGGGCTGCTATTTTGCTGTTGTTTTTAGGCTATTGTTTTTGGTTGTTTAAGGGACTGTTTTGGTGTATAAGGGGACTGTTTTTGCATTTTTTTAGGGCTTAGGGGCTGCTGTTTTCTGAGGGTATTACGTGGTTGTGTTATGCGTGTGCAGTGGCTATTTTGGAACGTGCATGGAGGGCTGAATTATGCGGTTGTTTTGGGTGTTTATGTGGCAGTGAGTTAGGTGATTTTGGGGATAATTTTCATGGCAGTTTGAAGGGATTTTTGAGGGGTATATGCGCTGATTGAAGAGGCAGATGATGGCTTGAGATGAAGACAGTGCGTTGATATGTAAAAGGGGTGTGCAGGTGGTGTGAATGGAGTTGGCTTATGATGCGGCAGGTCAGTATGGTGTGTCAAGGGGAAATCAACATGAGTGGGTTGGTCAGTACGTGTGATGGGGCTGAGTGGTGGTAGGTTATATGGCGAGAGGGTTGGCAGTTGAGTGAATGATGAGTGTAGGGCTGGTGCGAATTAGGGCAAGGACGTGTATGACGTGTTGGCTTTGGGCGTGTTGTGGACGTGATGAGGGAAGAAAAAGGATGAAGCTCCGGATTATTTTTTTATGTTTTTGTGAGAGTGAGCCAGCTAGGGTTGAATGTGTGGGTTAAGGGTTCTTTTTATAGGCCAATGGATGGGGTTTACCTTGTTGGAGAAGGAATAGAATTTGTGTATTAATTGGGAGACAATTTTAATTATTATGTGATATGGAAAATCTTGGATTGCCATTCTTGATTTGTTCATTCTCGATCTCTTGATCCATTCTCGAATTACGATTCTCGGCTTGTTCATTCTCGAACCCTGATCCATTCTCGGAGTGCCATTCCCGGCTTGTTCATTCTCGAACTGTGCTCCATTCTCGAAGTGTCATTCCCGGCTTGTTCATTCTCGAACTGTGCTCCATTCTCGGAGTGCCATTCCCGGCTTGTTCATTCTCAAACTTTGCTCCATTCTTGGATTGTCATTCTCGGCTTCTTCATTCTCGATCTTTTGATCCATTCTCGAATTACCATTCTCGGCTTGTTCATTCTCGAACCCTGATCCATTCTTGGAGTACCATTCCTGGCTTGTTCATTCTCGAACTGTGCTCCATTCTCAGAGTGCCATTCCCGACTTGTTCATTCTCGAACTGTACTCCATTCTCGGAGTACCATTCTCGGCTTGTTCATTCTCGAACTCTGCTCAATTCTTAGATTTATTCCAAAACTCTGCTGATATGGGCCTCGACCCTGGGATTTATTCCCGGATTCATTCCAAAACTCTGCTGATGTGGATTCATTCCAAGACTCTGTTGATGTGGATTCATTCCAAATTTCTGTTGATGTGGGCCTCGACCCTGGGATTCATTCCCAAAACTGATGCTGACAACGCGGGCTTCAACCCTTGGACTCATCCCTAAAACTGATATTGATGCTGATGCGGGCCTCGCCCCCAGGACTCATCCCCAAAACTGAAACTGATATGGGCCTCAAGCTTGGGACTCATCCCCAAAACTACTACTCATATGTTGTTGATTCTGGTTGGCTTGTCTTTTCCGTTTTCTCTTTTTCTTCTTTGAAACATGTGAATACAAAACGAAACAACACAAAAAGAATGCAAAATACGTTACGTGTATGCATGCATGTATGAATGAATTTTCTATTCTGTTGGGTTAGGTCTTCCTTGTGTTCCTCGGTGTCATTCGCCTATAACTGTTTTGGGTCGCCCCCTGGGTCTGCTTTCAGTTTCTTTCTGTTAAATTATCTTCTGGTGATTGCATTTCTATGGATCGAATAACCTGCAAACCTAGTTTGCTTGTTATGGTTCGACAAAACCGTCAGGATGTGTAAACATCCTCCGAAAGGTTTACGTTAAGGAAAGCAGTTTTCCCGTTCAGCTGCCACATTTCATGAATGAAACATGTAGCATTAGCAAGCATTATCCAAATGGATTTACCATGGCAACAGGTAAAAGTTGAATCGTAATCAACACAATGTTGATAACGATACCTTTCCGTTAAAAGCCTAGCTTTATTCGTTGGTATGTTGCCATCCATGTACGTCTTCCTTGAAGACTTATAAGTACCAATAGGCACAATGCCTTGTGGTACATCAACTAGTATCCAAACTTGTTGATATACATGGAATCCAATTCGGATATTTTGGCACTTTGCCATAAAATGGAGTCGATACCTTGTATCACTTCCTCATACGTAGTCAGTTGGTATACCTCAAAAGATTAACATCTTAATGAGGTGACATCAGAAACCCATACCCCAGGTTGTTTTCTGACTCTCTCCGACTTACGCGGTTCTTGTGTATTCGAAGATTAATGGTAATAGTTTCATCTTTGATGAACTATTTGTGTTCCATTAAGGAATCAGTGCCTTGAATAGTATTACTCTGATTTTCATCGAGTTTTACTATCCTCTCACTTACCACTGCATATCGGTATTCCTCTTAGGAAACCCGCATGGTGAGCAACAATCTAATTGTTCTCTTGTGAGGTGTATAAGTACAATACTTATGGTATCCCTAGGATAACTTACATTTGGCACTTATCCAACTTGGGTTCTTGTTTGGTATCATCCAAACGTATGCCTAGCATACCCAAATCATCAGGAATGAGAAACTTGGTTTCTTTCCTGTTCACATCTAATATGTTATCTGTCAAACAGATATTTATGGAACCTTATTCAAAATAAGTTCTGCACTGTTTAGCGTATCGGTTGAAGGAAATGGTAGCTCAGAGCGACTCATGATTAACCTTATCATGTCCAACAAAATTTGGTTTATCCTGTCGGACACACCGTCAAACTGACGTGTTCCGGGAGGAGTCCTCTTTAAAAGAATACTATACTCTTTCAAGTATATGAGAAACTTATTGCTTGAGTATTTTCATCATGGTCAAACCGTGATGGTTTAATACTTTACCCGATCTGTTTTTCTATTTCGTGTCGAAACTTTAAAAGTTTCTGATTTGTGTTTCAAAAGAAACACGTAACCATGACGCGATGCCACATCCGTGTATGGTCACGAAACATTCATATGCATCTCTATCCTAGCTAAACATGGGCCCACTTGCTTCATTATGAACTAGGGCTAACAGATCGGTGGCACTGGCACTTTTACCAAGTAAAAAGTGTTTTAGGCACTTTGCCCAATAAACTAGATTCGTAGACTTTATTTGAATAGAATCAAATTAGTCCTAGTACCCACTCTTCAAAAGTGTGGATATACGAGTCTTGTTTAAATTGTGTCCCAGACAACAATGCCACATACAAGTTTCAACTGATTAAATCAGTTTTGAACTATTTGTTTGTCATGTTATAGGTTTGAGATTTTATTTATATTCAAAATATAAATATTGTTATTCACATCTAATGTGGTTATCTCAATATCATCTTTATATAATAAAACACTTTTGTGTTCTAGAATATAAAGGTACACCCGCAGCGGGTTATACGCGATATAGAGATAATGTTTCTAGTCAAACTAGTTACATTATAACAGTTTCCTAATTTAAGTACATACCCTTAGGGTAGTTCCTAAACTTAGCTATCTACGTTTAAAACAGCGACTTTCGTCCCGTTTACAATTCGTAGATATAATCTTAATTGAGGTCAATAACCTGCTCATAGCATATTCTGAACATCAGTACATATTTATGTACCACACTAAGTATCTAAAATCCAATTTTAATACTAGTTGTGAACATATTTATGACAAACATATTTGAAGTCAGAGCCTTGCTCGTCTTCAATTCCTTCTTGGGATATGTCCTCTTATCTTCCCAGAAGATTATAATGATTTTCCCTTTGCCATTTTCACATTCCAGAAGCCTTTGGCCAAGCCTTGGCCTTTTGAATATCGAAGTAAGATGCGCCTTGCGCTACTTGCCTTATTGCAAATTTGACTTTGTCTCCTTGAGAATAGTCATTAACTCTCCAAGAGTTTATTATTGCAATATTTACTTCTAAAATCTAAGTATAGATTTATGAAGATCCTTCAATTTCAATATCATACTTTAAGAATCTAATCCTTAGTTCTGATAAGAAATTAAGGAGTCTATATGACAAGTATAATGGATTAAGCACTAAAGTTATCATTACATGAATATTCCAAATATCATGTTCCACTTATTTGCTTAACTTCAGGCTTAGGCCTAATATGTTATTTTATCAATAAAAAGTAACTTATTAGTTTCCAGGACCATCCTGAAACTTATTCCCAATTTGAAAATTATAGTCGTTTAAATACATTTTCACCCAGGATTATGTTTTAAACACTAATCTTTCATTTATCTTGATTCTAATAGTCCAACTATTTAATCAACGATTTGTGGTACTATATATTATAATGATTATTATAGTCCAACTATACAGTCAAATATAATTTAAATTAATTAACCTCAATTACATTGATTACTATAATCCAATTATAAAATCAACTGTAAATTGAAATTAATTAATTCAAATATATTGATTACTATAATCCAATTATATAATCAACTATAATACAGTCCAACTGCTTATTAAAACAACAATTTAAATATTAGTCCAACTAACTTTTTAATTTATATTGACGAATGATATTTGTTCGAGCGCGTATGGCAAGTAATTAAACGAATATTGCAAATTCAATTCTTGCCTCCCACTATTTTTCGGCGAGCCTCTAACCCTCTATCGAGTACTCGGGAAACCGTGTTTCCTAATGGGCTAGGATCCCGTTAAATATCACACAATCTTGACTTTGGCCAAAACAATGTATGATAATTAACTAGGTAGATCTCTAAGATCAATTGGATCCAATCCAATTCCTAGATCCGGTAGGGGGACATCCAAGTCCAAAACATATATCTTATATATGCCAATACATCCAATGTATTACCTAACCTTTTTCCTCTGAATCAACTAAGCCTTTGCTTTGGCACAATAAACTTAGTGATCCCAGTCAAGTGCGACCCATTGACCATGGAAAGCTTCGTAATCAATGTCGATGGACAAGAAGTGGTCTTGACTTTGCCCAACAAACCACAACTTGGACAAGACACCGATATGGAACAAATCTCTCGTGATTCAAACACATCCTCGACGGACAAAGGCCTTGACTTTGGCCAACAAGCCAATGCCAGTCTCGGATGTTGAGTAAGAATCACTCAATGGAAGGAAAAATGCTTAATATTTAGCGAGGGTTTTTCGCGTGCAAATTGGCAACCAATTTATTATCTTTGTTAAGATCTCATCATCATACACCCTTAAACATGCATTCTAAACACATAATAAAGCGCATATGAATAAAATAATAATGATATGCGGATGGATACTTTACACATTGATCCTAGATCAAATCTCTCCATTTCCTCTCTCTTGCTAGCACGAGTATTTACTTCTACCCGTTACACTACACTTCTAAAGAAACCTCATTTACATTAAGGGGAATATGTGAGAAGAGAATACAAAGAATAAGGAGGTGATAAGGCTGGACACGCAGGTCCAATTAATAAATCAAATTTATTACAATTTCCAAAATTGCCCCACTCATCTAATATCCATTCGATATACATTATTCATGCATCGCAACCATGTATTCACACAAGCATGTTATCAATCAATCTAATCAAATTAATTAATCTGATAATTAGTGATCATCCAATGTTCAAACAAAGATTTGATTTTGCTCGAGTCAAACTCGTTTTGCGAATAAGTACTCAAAGTACGAATTCTTGAATTAAATTAAACTACAAAATTAAATCCAATTCAATTTGTATTTAATACTAATTCACTATTTAATTCCAAATTAAATATTAAACTTTTATTAACGAAACTTTACGACTTAAATTCCAAATTCAATCGTTACGGGTCTCAAAGCCCGATTAACATCCAATGTTTATTTAATTAAAGTCCAATGGGCTTTCAATTAATTTCTTTAAGGCGTGGACTTTTGGTCAACTCGGGTCAAAACCAATAACCAAAATCCAATCTGGGATTTACCCCATAAGCCCAGAAATCAATTTTGGCCCATTAGGCCCAATTAAATAATTAAGGTCCATTAAGTCATAATTGGACTTTATGGATGCGGTTTTGGGCCCAATTGGATCCAACCAAATTGGCCTAAACCTAACTTGGTACAACCAAGCCCAAAAGCCCAATTACAACCTTTAAGGCCCAAATCCAATTTAAACCCAATTAATTAACTTATAAGATTCCAAATTCCACAATTAATTAACGTAAGTGTAATACACAATTAATCACCCAATTAATATTTCTAAAACATCAATTAGCCTAATTAATCATGCACTTTAACATCAAATAGTGTCCAACACAATTTAATCAAAATCAAACCCATTATCATGCTTCATTCTTTCTCGGCAATTAGGGGTTTTTCAATCCGATTCGGTTTCAATCCAATTTAATCCACAATCATCATTTCCCAAATCATTTCAACTCATCCAATGAATCAAAATCAAAAAATCACCAAGAATTTTTATATCACTATGAATTCGGCCAAGCTATAATTTGGGGAAAAATTGTTCAATTCAAAATTCAATCCAATTAAACCTCAAATCAACATTACCCAATTGTTTTAAGTCATCCAATGATCAAAAAACAAAAATTACCAAGACAATTAGGGTTTATCCATTTTCGGCCAAGCCAAGCTTTTGGGGAAAATTGATCCAATCCAATTTTCTTGAAATTGATCATGCACAACTTCAATTCAACCTCATTCAAGCATACTTAATCAAACAATTTAACCAATTAATGCTCAAATCGATTTTGCCCAATTTTAAACCCTAAAAATTTCATGCTTGATATAAGCTCAATATAGCATTGTTGGTTTCTAATTAGGTCCCAAGAAACATCAAACAAGCATGAAACAAGTGAATACAACAAATGAGAATGGCGGAAACATACTCCCAATGAACGGATCTTGCGACGCGAAGAACACAAGCCTTCAAGCTCCCTAAAAGGTCACGGCAGTAGCTCCCCTTGGCAATGGACTGCTCGGTTGTGGCTCCTTTAGCTCCTTCAAGATTCGGCCATGGAAGACTCCATTGAAGCTCCAAGCTCCAATCTTCAAAAATGATTCCATGCTCACGAAAACGCTGCCCTATCACCTTAGGATGACTCAAGTGTGTGCTAGCACTTTGTATTTTGCAACAAAATACTCATCTTCTTCTCACAGCTTCTCGGCAGAAAACCAGAAAAGGAAGAATGAGAGAAAATGGCTCAAAGCCGTGTGAGAGAGAAGGAAAGAGAGGAGGGAAAAAACGTGTGGGTGAGAGAGAGAAAGAAAAGAAATATTTTTATATATATATTTATTTTTATTTTCCAAAAACAAAAACAAATACACAAAACCATTTTCCATTTACCAAAAAGTCAAAAAGCAAAAAACCATTAATGTTTTTCAACTACCACATCAATCACTCAATCAATCAATCAAATTGTCACATAACTCAAAGTGACATTTGATTTGACGCTTGATGTGACTAGCGATTTGAT
Organism: Zanthoxylum bungeanum; assembly: GCA_019454045.1. NCBI lineage: Eukaryota > Viridiplantae > Streptophyta > Magnoliopsida > Sapindales > Rutaceae > Zanthoxylum > Zanthoxylum bungeanum. The sequence continues at coordinate 14,262 of SKCR01039408.1, forward strand.
GCTTGATGTGACTTGCGTACCGCATTCGAATTCGAAATGCGAATGCGCTCGCAAACACACTCGGGCTCGGGTTTGCTAATTCCGAATTAACGAATTTTCCATTGCGACGCAATTAAACGATTACGCCTAGCGAAATCACTATTCACGTCGCTAACGAATTAATTCTAAATTAACTCGTTCGCCCGAATTAAAATCTAATTTTAATTCTGCGTCGAAATCCAATTTCGTATAATATATCAAATATATTATTTTATCGATTAATTCCAAATTAATCGTCCTCTCTCTTTAATTAATATTTTATCCCAGATAAAATATCTCCGTAATTAATCCCAAATTAAGTTTCTCTCTCATCAAATTAATCCCAGATTAATTAAAGTGCGAGTCATACATCATCGGTGAATCTTCGGGAAGTGACCCATGAGATCCCTGGATATGTTGGCAGTAAATACGGTCGTCGGACTATCTGAACATGTAAGTTCCTAGTACTACGTGTGTACCGATTTACAAGACAAGGTTGGCTTCTAGCAAAGCGTCATGCCTACCCAATTCTCCAGAAATATCCTTATAGGAATGTGTGATCTATATCAGGCGTAGTATACGTAGTATTGTGTATGTCGATCCTGTTGGTTTTATTCTAGGTCCCAAGATCATCTAACAAGCATGAAGATGTGTGAAATACATATCAAAGAAGTTTCGGAATACTTACATTGATCGGTTGAGATGATTTGAAGACAAACAAAACCATTTTTCAGCCCTCTAAGGTGCGCCCACTGCATGCAGTCCACTGCTCAAAAATTTCAGTTTTGAGTCTTCAAGAATCCAAGATTTCGAGCTCCAATCTTCGTTTAATGATTCCCGGCTCGTGGGTGGGTTTCCCTAACACCTTCGTATGCCTCTTAGAAGTGTACTAGCACTTGGATCTGCCACAAAATCCACAAAAACTGCTTCCCTCACTGCTCACGTTTTGGACAGCAAAACCAGTGAGTTTTTGGCCCCTTGGGCGTGAAAGGAGAAGGAGATAAGGGGAGAGAGAGTTGTCTAGGGTTTACTAAAATCATCTAATGAATAATAATTATTACCAAAGTGTAGAGAGAGATTTTGTTTATATACTTTAGGTAAAACCATTTCACCTTTTACCCTAAACTTGGATGGTGTGGGTAAATGGTTTTCCAAAAGTAAAACAAGGTAGTTGGGTGGTAGGTACACCAACCACTCATGGGCCCCACATATTTGAATTCAAAATTCAAATATGTCTACGAACATTTTCCGCGGCTCGGTTTCGTTTAATCTGATTAAACGAACTTCCATCGTTAAATAATTAAATCTAATTTCATTAAATATCGATGCCTCGCAAATATATTACGAACGTCGTTTACGAATTAATTCTAAATTAATTCGTTCGTTCACATTAAAGTCCGACTTTAAATTCGTAATGAAATCCAATTCATATTAATATATCCGATATATTAATTTTAGCCCATTCGAATAAATTTAATAGAAAAATCAAATTTAACTATTAAATTTATTTTACCGATTAATTCAAAATTAATCACGTTCTCTCTCTTTAGACGATACTTTATCCCAGATAAAATATCTCCGTAATTAATCCCAGATTAATTTTCTCTCTCATCAAATTAATCCCAGATTAATTAAAGTGCGAGTCATACATCATCGGTGTATCATTGGGAAGAGACCCATGAGATCTCCCGATATGTTGGCAGTAAATACGGTTATCGGACTATCCGAACACGTACATACCAATACTACGTTTTACCGATTCACAAGACAAGGTTGGCTTCTAGCAAAGCGCCATGCCTGTTGGAGTTCAATCAAGGTCCCAAGGATCACAAACCATGCATAAAAACCGCATATGAACACATCAAAGGAGGTGGCGGAATCAACTCACATTGAATTCGGTTTTGATGGATGAAGAACAAGATGCATTTTTGGCTCCCTCCAAGTCACGGCAGTAGCTTCATCTTGCAGTGGGCTGTGCGATTTGGACTGGTTTGGATCCTCCAAGATTCGGCCATTGTTGAGCACCATTGAAGCTCAAAGCTT
>SKCR01039409.1:0-16352 GCA_019454045.1 Zanthoxylum bungeanum
GGGACATATTATAGAAACCAACACTTAGATTATGTCATATAGACTTCCTCTACGAGGTTCCCATTAAGGAAAGGTATTTTGACATCTATCTGCCAAATCTCATAATCAAAGTGTGCAGCTAGTGCCAGTAAAATTCGAATGACTTTATCATTGCAACAGGCGAGGAGAAGTTTCCTCATAGTCAATTCCTTGGATTTGTCTATAACCTTTCGCCAACAACCTAGCCTTATATGTTTGGATTTTGCCTTCTGCATTGGTTTTACGCTTGTAAATCCACTTGCTGCCTATGGGTTTTATCTCTTCAGGTGGATCTACCAAGTCCCAGACTTGATTCTGATACATAGAGTCTATTTCAGATTTCATGGCCTCAAGCCACTTGACTGAATCAATGTCACGCATTGCTTCGTCATAACTGGTGGGATCGTCATTATCAATGACCTGATCATGTTCCTCTTCAATATGGAAACCATATCTTTCAGGCTCATGTCTTTCCCTACCAGACCTTTTGAGTTCATAACCTTGTGGTTGTTCCGTTGCTGCCCTTTTGAGGGGCTTGGGGTTTAGTTCTATGTTAGTTTGTTCTTCTTGTACCTCATCGAGGTCAAGTCTACTCCCACTATATTTCTTGAGAAGGAATTCATTCTCTAGAAATTTAGCATTTCGGGAGACAAATGTTCTTTATTCATTTGGGACGTAGAACACGTATGCTCTTGAGTTCAAGGCATATCCTACAAACTTACATTTAACTTCCATTATCATCTACTTTGTTAGTTTGTGTGAGCTTGACATATGCGTCACATCCCTAAACTCTTAGATAACTAAGACTAAGACGTTTCCCAGACCATAACTAATATGGTGTTTGACTAACAGTCTTGGAAGGAACTTGGTTTAGTAGTAGTGTTGCAGTTTCTAAAGCAAGACCCCAAAATGAAAGAGGTAGATCCGTGTCTGGCATCATTGATCGAACCATATCAAATAATGTCTGATTTCTCCTTTCGGAGACCCCATTATGTTGTGGAGTTACCGGAGGAGTCCACTGGGAAACAATGCCATTTTCTCTCAAGTAATCTTGAAATTCGTTGCTTAAGTATTCACCACCTCGGTCAGACCTTAATGACTTAATACTTTTATTAAGCTGGTTTTCTACTTCAGCCTTGAAATCTTTGAATTTCTCAAAGGCTTCAGATTTGTACCGCATAAGGTACACATATCCATATCGCGAATGATCATCGATAAAGGTAATGAAGTAGGAGAATCCACCTCTAGCGGTGACTGACATTGGTCCGCATACATCAGAGTGTATGAGTTCTAATGTCTCCGCTAAACGCTGGCCTTTACCTTTGAAGGGTAATTTGGTCATTTTACCAAGTAAACAAGAGTCACAAGTTCCATAAGGTTTATATTTGAAGGGTCTGAAATACCCATCCTTATATAGCTTAGTTAATCTTGTTTCATTGATTGACCTAAGCGACTGTGCCATAGAAGTGATTCATTGAGATTATTCGAGTTAACGTTGTATATATTAGAGGTTGAACATTCTTTGTTAGTTTGTAAGACATAGATACCATTATTCAAAATACCATCTCCATATTTTATTTCATTGAAATAAATAGAACATTCATTACAACTTATTAGGCATGAAAAGCCTTATTACATAAAAAAGAAATTGAAATGATGTTCTTTACTAGAGAAGGTACATAAACACAATCTTTAAGTCTAAAACTAAACCATTCGGTAAAACTAATGAATAAGTCCACACACACAATGCAGCCAGTTTTGTCCATTACCCATGCGTAAGTCAACCTCCCCATGATGGAGTCTCATACTGTTTAACAGGCCCTGCACATTGTTACACAAGTGAGTCCCACAACCGGTGTCAAGCACCCAAGTAGAATGTTCAGAGTTTTGAGAATATAGTTCAATCATATACAACATACCTGAATTGGGCTTCTTGGCCTCTTGGGCTTCCCTAGCTTCCTTGGCTTTCAAGGATCTGCAGTCTTTCTTCCAATGACCATTCTTTCCATAAAAGAAACATTTCCCCTTTCCCTTTTTCTTCTCCACCTTACCATTGGGCTTTAGGTGATCTGGAGCCTTGGCCTTGCCCTTATTTTTCTTTGGGCCTCGTGGCTTCAGATCCGTACCCGTAAGCATGACGGAGGTTTTAAGCTCCGGTTTCAAGTCCTTCTCTACTTGCTTTATTAGATTGTGCAATTCTGGTAAAGTAGCTTCTTTATCAGACAGATGAAACTGCATAATAAAGTTAGAGAATTCGTTTGATAAGGATTGAAGAATTAAATCGTGACCTATCTCATGATCCATGATGAACCCGAGGTTGGCCAATTTTTCAATGTGGCCAATCATCTTAAGCACATGTCCACTAACAGATACTTCCTTATACCTGTTTAGAATAAGGTACATGACACTTGGAATCTCACGGTATGAACGGAAGTTGCATACAACTCCTTCAAGTGAAAGATGATGGTTTGAGCATCCATATCTTCGTGAGCTTTCTGAAGTTCGTCCAACATAGAGCTTAGCATTATGAAAACTGCTTGCTCATAATTATCGATGTGGTTTCTTCCAAGAATTGAATAGATTGGTCAGCATCTTCTGAGGGTTCAGGGGGAAATGGTCTTTCATGAACATAGAAAATCTTTTCTTGTCGTAAGACAATTTTAAGATTTCTAAACCAGTCATTGTAGTTGTCCCATTTGAGCTTATGCTCATCAAGGATGGAATGAAGTGATACTCTATTTCCATTTGAATGTTTGTGAAATATTTTAACCCACCCATTAAGAGAAAATGTTAAGATTATGAATTTGTTTTCATTAATGTTTCATAATAACATTGGCTTTTAATATTATGAAGTTTCTCCACTCAATTATTTTAAAATTTTAAGGAAATCACATCAACCCCAATGTGATGGATTTCTTGTGGGCAAGGATCCCATTATCATCATTTCATAACTCCGACTAGGGCCAGTCGTTATAAAATATGATAATTAGGTAGGTTCTCAACCAATTTATGATATAAATCACAATTCCTTGATCATTGGGGTTGGGCAATCAAACATGCCATAACTTATGCTAGTCCTTATGGACACCCAATCTTTGCCTCTAAGTTATAAGACCACGCCTAAGGGTCGTTGCGTCTTATGACTCAGAAAATTCAAACCATTGTCAATAGTACGATTTATGGACAAATTGGTATTGGTCAGTCTGGTAAAGCCTAGTCCTGCCAATACGGTTTAAGCCCTTTGGGTCTATACTTTACAATGGCAGGCAAATTTTAGACTTAAATTATTATTGAGGATTTTAGCAAGTTTAAGTGAATAACTGTCAAATGGATTCCTCCATTGAAATTCCCCAGAGGTAGGGAGGAGCGAACTCTCTTAAATACCCTTACCCTTAGGCTTTTATTGCCTTGGTGACATGAATAAACAATAGATCCTCCAAATTAGTCCAACACTTTAAATATGTTTTAAGGTAAGCTTTGAGTAAATGATTATCTAGATGTCTTCACATTTTTCCTTTTGGCTATAAAAAAGGTAGTGAGTGAATGAAGACACCAAATCATTATCTAACTCTAGTAATACCTTTGGTTAAATTAACTTTAGTTTGGAAAGTTTTATTAACGCCTTGGTCCCACCCCACTTGTATCTTTTATAATGTCTTTTATATATAAACAAGTGATTTATATTTATTAGCCTTAAAGGTAATAAATCTCTAAGTTCATCACATAATAATTACTTAGCTCATGGATAAGCAATACACTCTATATTTCTAAGAAAGTCTCTACATGCTTGCACCCTAAAATAATCATGCCAATTCTAATCATACATAGAATCATCAAGTATATGAGTTTTAATATGTTGGAATTATTTTAGGCATTAAATAACTTTGATTAATATTTAATTATGATATTGCATTTTATTTTATTCATATAAATTTACTATTCACATTTTTCTGCAGACGCTTGAACTTTAAATGCAATTTCATAATTCAAATCTTAACCAAATCATGCAAACCTTGTGCCTAAAATTAAGTTCAGGGTGTTAGCTTTCCAAGGAGCTTTTAAACACCCAATTTCGAGTTCAAATGAGAGAGAACTAATCAAAATAAAAACGGTGCTCTGATACCACTGTTGGGATGCGGCCGCGAGTGCGCAGCGGAAAAATAAATGAATAAAATTATGATGCCACTTTCCCTTTACCCAAGACCCATTTGTTTTTATTATTCTACAAGCTTAGGCATGTTACTATATATTCTAAGCATAAAACTCATAAAACATGCAAAAAACATAAACCTAAACATGCTAACTATCATAAGAACTCTAATTAAAATAAAGAAAGAAAAAGACTTACTTGAACCGTAGACTCCTTCAGTCCTCCCTCCAATCTACAAGCTTTTCTCGAACTCAGCAAGCTCTCCACGTTCCAAAGAGCCACCCAAGTGTTTGGCCTCCAAAGATGCACACACCAAAGCCAAAACTCAATGGCAAGACTACGCCTTCAGTGCACGGGTATTTTTCCCTTGGTGCTAGCCTAGGCAAATACCTCAAAACTTTTAACTCGAGGTTCCTCTAGTCAATTAGACTTAAGGATCCTCAAAATCAGTGGCTTACTCTTAAAACTTTAGAGTTGCTCACTTATATAAACACAAGATTTGAAAGGTTTGGTGCAAAAATTTGTGAAGAATTCTTTGGGTTTATATAGTTCTCCAAAGACAACAAAATTAATTAAGAATCCGATGTGGGATAAAAGCCAATTTAGTCTTAGCCATTAGATCTTAATTTAGTGGTTTAATGAGATTATAAAACCCTAATAAGAGTTTGGGCCGAATTGGAATTCAAAACAAATAACAAAAATAAATTAAAAAAATTTACTATTCACGTGTGGTACTATTCACATGAATAGTAAAAAAAATTTTTAATCTATTTATTCCAATTTCCAAAGTGCCCCTATCGTCATTCACCAATCCCTAAGCCGCTATGGAACCTCATAAATGATCTTTTCAATAATTAAACACATTGAACCATTTATGAACAATTCATACAGCAATCATATATGTTGTTAAATATGTACTGTGCATTATTAACCATCGATTTCGACTTTTTTGTGTGTGACCTTTTGGGTTCCCCTCAAGTTGGACATGAAATAAATTATCCTCCGATCAGATGGTCGTTCGATTTCAATGACGAAGGTTGACATCTAGCAACATGCCGAGGCCCCCAAATGAGAAGGAAAGATATATATACCCATTCTCTATGCGATTTACATATGATACGGTCCCTCGCCTCATTGTATCCCCACCTATTGACCTAGGGTAGGGAAAGTGTCTACCCATATGGTCAAAGGTATGATGCTGATAGTGTCATGAATCGTGCTAACCCAAGAATCTCACATGATTCTTCTACTGTGGCCACAGTCTCAAGCACTGATCACACATATCAACCCGTGAACTCGAATACTACTCTTATAAGAAAATATTATCCGAGAGAGTGGCGATTCTCTGTTGTATCTTTACAAACTTCATGTGTTTCAACAAATGACCCAATCATATCCTTATGACCGGATCTTTTGAACGGGGAAGGAGAATGTCAAAGTTATTTGATCCACATATAAGATTGTAAAAACCTCAAGTCTAAGGACTAGTCATATAATCGATACATGAAAGTTCTCACAGACACATGGATAAACACTCCTTATGAAAACTTTCGGTGGTCAGTTTGATGGACACGAGCCACTCATGCATCGATGTGATACACCAAGCGGACGGATCTCCGCTAGTAGCCTATGAGATCGGCTACCCCACTTAAGGGCGGATCATATCATCATGCTAGTCTCTCCGTTTTGTGAACGCCCAGATTATTCACAAAACTATGACTGGGAACATTTAAGAGTAATGATTCTCATAAGGCATGGAAGCCATCGTCTTATTACTCCAAGGGCTTTATTACAGTGTTGATGATTCATATAAGTTATGTAAGACATGTATAATAAAGATTGCCATTTTTTTAATTAATGAAAATATTACAAATACATGTACATATAGCCCATCCACAAGTTGGGTATAAGGCATATCCCTAACAACAGGGATTGGTGAATGACGATGGGGCACTTTGGGAATTTAAATTAAAAAAAAAACTATTCACGTGAATAGTAATGTGAATAGTAAAAAATATTTTTTTATTTGTTTTGAATTCCAATTCGGCCCAAACTCTTATTAGGGGTTTTATAATCTCATTAAACCACTAAATTAAGATCCAATGGCTAAGATTAAATTAGCTTTTATCCCACATCAGATTATTAATTAATTTTGTTGTCTTTGGAGCACTATATAAACCCAAAGAATTCTTCACAAATTTGCTACACCAAAACCTTTCATATCTTAGGTTTATATAAGTAAGCAACTCTAAAGTTTAAGAGTAAGCCACTGATTTTGAGGATCCTTAAGTCTAATTGACTAGGATACACCAATGGCAAAATACCCGTGCATTCAAGGCGTAGTCTTGCTGTTGAGTTTTGGCTTTGGTGTATGCATCTTTGGAGGCCACACACTTGGGTGGCTCTTTGGAACGTGGAAGGGGTTGCTGAGTTCGTGAAAAGCTTGTAGATTGGAGGGAGGACCGGAGGAGTCTTCGGCTCAAGTAAGTCTTTTTCTTTCTTTATTTTAATTAGAGTTCTTATGATAGTTAGCATGTTTAGGTTTATGTTCTTTGTATGGTTTATGAGTTTTATACTTAGAATATATAGTAACATACCTAGGATTTTGGAATAATCAAAATAAATGGGTCTTGGGCAAAGGGAAAGCAGCATAATAATTTTTATTTTCTGCTGCACACTCGCGGCCGCTTCCCAACAGTAGTATCCGCGCACCGTTTTTGTTTTGATTAGTTCTCTCTCATTTGAACTCAAAATTGGGTGTTTAAAGGTTTGTTGGAAAGCTAACACCCTTACATTAATTTTAGTCACAAATTTTGCATGATTCGGTTAAGATTTGAATTGTGAACTTGCATTTAAAGTTCACACGTCTGCAGAAAAACGTGAATAGTAAATTTATTTGAATAAAATAAAATGCAATATCATAAATAAATATTAATCAAAGTTATTTAATGCCTACAATAATTCCAACATATTAAAACTCATATGCTTGATGATTCTATGTATGATTAGAATTGGCATGATTATTTTAGGGTGCAAGTATCTAGAGACTTTCTAAGAAATATAGAGTGTATTGCTTATCCATTAGCTAAGCAATTATACCGTGATGAACTTAGAGATTTATTACCTTTAAGGCTAATAAATATAAATCAATTATTTATAATAAAAGACATTATAAAAGATACAAGTGGGTTGGGACCAATGGGTTAATAAAACTTTCCAAACTAAAGTTAATTTAACCAAAGGTATTACTACAATTAGATAATGATTTGGTGTCTTCCTTCACTCACTACTTTTTTATAGCCAAAAGGAAAAGCTGTGAAGGCATCTAGATAATCATTTACTCAAAGCTTACCTTAAAGCATATTTAAATTGTTGGACTAATTTGGATGATCTATTGTTTATTCCTGTCACCAAGGCAATAAGAGCCTAAGAGGTAAGGGTATTTAAGAGAGTTCGCTCCACCCTCCCTCTGGGGAATTTTCAATGGAGGAATCTATTTGACAGTTATTCACTTAAACTTGCTAAAATCCTCAATAATAATTTAAGTCTAAAATTTGCCTCCCATTGTAAAGTATAGACCCAAAGGGCTTAAACCGTATTGGCAGGACTAGGCTTTACCAGACTGACCAATACCAATTTATCCCTAAATCATACTATTGACAATGGTTTGACTTTTCTGAGTCATAAGACACAGGGACCGTTAGACGTGGTCTTATAACTTAGTGGAAAAGATTGGGTGTCCACAAGGACTAGCATAAGATATGGCATGTTTGATTGCCTAACCCAATGATCAAGGAATTGTGATTTATATCATAAATTGGTTGGGAACCTACCTAATTATCATATTTTATAATGACCAGCCCTAGTTGGAGTTATGAAATAATGATAATGGGATCCTTGCCCACAAAAAATCCATCATATTAGGGTTGATGCAATTTGCTTAAAATTTTAAAATAATTGAGTAGGAGCAACTTCTTAATATTAAAAGCCTATGTTATTATGAAACATTACTGAAAACATATTCCAAATTTTAACATTATCTCTTAATAGATGGGTTAAAATATTTCACAAACATTCAAATGGCAAACAGAGTATCACTTCGTTCCATCCTTGATGAGCATAAGCTCAAAGGGGACAACTACAATGAATGATTTAGAAACCTTAAAAATGTCTTACGACAAGAAAAGATTTTCTATGTTCTTGAAAGACCATTTCCACCTGAACCCGCAGAAGATGCTGACCAAGATACATTTGATGCTTGGAAGAAACATGTCGATGATGATGAGCAAGCAGTTTGCATAATGTTTGGCTCTATGTCGGGCGAACTTCAGAAAGCTCACGAAGATATGGATGCTCAAACCATCATCTTTCACTTGAAGGAGTTGTATGCAACTTCCGTTCTTACCGTGAGATTCCAAGTGTCATGTGCCTTATTCCAAACAAGGTATAAGGAAGGATCTGTTAGTGGACATTGCTTAAGATGATTGGCCACATTGAAAAATTGGCCAACCTCGGGTTCATCATGGATCATGAGATAGGTCACGATCTAATTCTTCAATCCTTATCAAACGAATTCTCTAACTTTATTATGCAGTTTCATCTGTCTGATAAAGAAGCTACTTTACCAGAATTGCACAATCTGATAAAGCAAGCAGATAAGGACTTGAAACCGGAGCTTAAAACCTCTGTCATGCTTACGGGTACGGATCTGAAGCCACGAGGCCCAAAGAAAAATAAGGGCAAGGCCAAGGCTCCAGATCACCTAAGGTATGGTAAGGTGGAGAAGAAAAAAGGAAAGGGGAAATGTTTCTTTTATGGAAAGAATGGTCATTGGAAGAAAGACTGCAGATCCTTGAAAGCCAAGGAAGCTAGGGAAGCCCAAGAGGCCAACAAGCCTAATGCTTCAGGTATGTTGTATATGATTGAACTATATTCTCAAAAATCTGAACCTTCTACTTGGGAGCTTGACACCGATTATGGGACTCACTTGTGTAACAATGTGCAGGGCCTGAGAAACAGTAGGAGACTCCGTCATGGGAGGTTGACTTATGCATGGGTAATGGAGCAAAACTGGCGGAATTATGCGTGGGGATTTATTCATTAGTTTCATCGAATGGTTTAGTTTTACACTTAGAAGATTGTGTTTATGTACCTTCTCTAGTAAAGAACATCATTTCAATTTCTTCTTTATGTAATAAAGGCTTTTCATGCCTAATAAGTTGTAATGAATGTTCTATTTATTTCAATGAAATAAAATATGGAGATGGTATTTTTAATAATGGTATCTATGTCTTAAAAACTAACAAAGAATGTTCAACCTCTAATATATACAACGTTAACTCGAATAATCTCAATGAATCACTTCTATGGCACAGTCGCTTATGTCATATCAATGAAACAAGATTAACTAAGCTACATAAGGATGGGTATTTCAAACCCTTCAAATATAAACCTTATGGAACTTGTGAGTCTTGTTTACTTGGTAAAATGACCAAATTACCCTTAAAGGTAAAGGACAGCGTGCATCAGAGACATTAGAACTCATACACTCTGATGTATGCGGACCAATGTCTGTCACCGCTAGAGGTGGATTCTCCTACTTCATTACCTTTATCGATGATCATTCGCGATATGGGTATGTGTACCTTATGCGGTACAAATCTGAAGCCTTTGAGAAATTCAAAGAGTTCAAGGCTGGAGTAGAAAACCAGCTGAATAAAAGTATTAAGTCACTAAGGTCTGACCGAGGTGGTGAATACTTAAGCAACGAATTTCAAGATTACTTGAGAGAAAATAGTATTATTTCTTAGTGGACTCCTTCGGGAACTCCACAGTATAATGGGGTCTCTGAAAGGAGAAATTAGACATTATTAGATATGGTCCGATCAATGATGCCAGACACGGATCTACCTATTTCATTTTGGGGTCTTACTTTAGAAACTAAACACTACTACTAAACCAAGTTACTTCCAAGACTGTTATTCAAACACCATATGAGTTATGGTTTGGGAAACGTCATAGTCTTAGTTATCTAAGAGTTTGGGGATGTGATGCATATGTCAAGCTCACACAAACTAACAAATTGGATGATAGGGCAGTTAAATGTAAGTTTGTAGGATATGTCTTGAACTCAATAGCATACGTGTTCTATGTCCCAAATGAACAAAGAACATTTGTCTCACGAAATGCTAAATTTCTAAAGAATGAATTCCTTCTCAAGAAATATAGTGGGAGTAGACTTGACCTCGATGAGGTATGAGAAGAACAAACTAACATAGAACTAAACCTCAGGCCCGTCAAAAGGGCAGCGACGGAACAACCACAAGGTTATAAACTCAGAAGGTCTGGTACGGAATGACATGAGCCTGAAAGATATGGTTTCCATATTGATGAGGAACATGATCAGGTCATTGATAATGACGATCCCACCAGTTATGACGAAGCAATGCGTGACATTGATTCAGTCAAGTGGCTTGAGGCCATGAAATCCGAAATAGACTCTATGTATCAGAATCAAGTCTGGGACTTGGTAGATGCACCTGAAGGGATAAAACAAATAGGCTGTAAGTGGATTTACAAGCGTAAAACTGATGCAGAAGGCAACATCCAAACCTATAAGGCTAGGTTGGTGGCGAAAGGTTATAGACAAATCCAAGGAATTGACTATGACGAAACATTCTCGCTTGTTGCAATGATAAAGTCCATTCGAATTTTACTGGCACTAGCTGCATACTTTGATGATGAGATTTGGCATATGGATGTCAAAATAGCTTTCCTTAATGGGAACCTCACAGAGGAAGTCTATATGACACAACATGAGGGTTTTGCATCTAAGGATGATCATAATAAAGTATGCAAGCTTAAACAATCCATTTATGGACTCAAACGATCCAGTTGGAATATACGATTTGATGAGAAAATCAAAGAATTTGACTTCATCAAAAATGTAGACGAGCCTCGTGTTTACATAAAAAGTAGTGGGAGTGCTGTTGTATTTCTTGTATTATATGTCATGACATATTAATCATCGGGAATGATATTCCCATGATGTAAGCCACCAAGCAATGGTTGTCTCAGAATTTCTCCATGAAAGATTTGGGAGAAGCAGCCTACATCCTCGGTATTAAGATCTACCGTAATAGATCTAAGAGGTTGTTAGGACTTTCTCAATCTACGTACATAGATAAAGTTTTGAAAAGATTCAAAATGGAAGATTCCAAAAGAGGTAATTTACCTACTTGTCATGGAATCAAATTATCTAAGGAGCAATGTCCACATACTCCTTCAGATAGAAAGCGTATGAGTAGGATCCATTATGCTTCAGCAATAAGATCGATCATGTACGCCATGCTATGTACAAAACCTGATGATGCTCTTAGCATACCGAGCAGGTATCAGGCAAATCCTGGTGAGTAACACTGGGCAGCTGTCAAAACATTCCTCAAGTATCTGAGAAGAACTAAGGATGTCTTTTTGAGATATGGAGATTGTTCTGAGATGAAAGTCATTTGTTACTGTGATGCGAGCTTTCAGACCGATATGGATTACATCAGATCACAAACATGATATCTGTTTACTTTGAATGATGGTGCTGTCAGTTGGAAAAGCTCAAAGCAGTCAACTACAGTTGTCTCCACCACTGAAGCCGAGTATATTGCAGCAACTGAGGCTGTTAAAGAAGCAGTCTGGATAAAGAAGTTCATCACGGAGCTGGAAGTGCTTCCCGTGATAAAGAATGGCGTCACGATGTATTGTGACAACACGGGTGCCATTGCTCAATCAAAAGAACCAAGGTACCACCAGAAATCCAAGCATGTACTCAGGCGATTTCATCTCATCAGGGAGATTGTTGAGAGAAAATAAGTTATTATAAAGAAAATACCCACAGAAGATAATCTAGCAGATTCTCTGACTAAAGGGCTGACTCAACAAAAGCATGATAAGCATGATAATCTAGCAGATTCTCTGACTAAAGGGCTAGGATCCCATTAAATATCACACAATCTTGACTTTGGACAACAAATTGTATGATAATTAACTAGGTAGATCTCTAAGATCGATTGGTCCAATCCAATTCCTAGATCCGGTAGGGGGACATCCAAGTCCGAAACATATATCTTATATATGTCAATACATCCAATGTATTACCTAACCTTTTCCTCTGAATCAACTAAGCCTTGGCTTTGGCACAACAAACTTAGTGATCCCAGTTAAACGCGACCCATTGACCATGGAAAGCTTCGTAATCAATGTCAATGGACAAGAAGTGGTATTGACTTTGGCCAACAAGCCACAACTTGGACAAGAAACCAATATGGAACAAAGCTCTCGTGATTCAAACACATCTTCGACGGACAAAGGCCTTGACTTTGGCCAACAAGCCAATGCCAGTCTCGGATCTTGAGTGAGAATCACTCAATGGAAGGAAAGACGCTTAATATTTTGCGAGGGTTTTTCGAGTGCAAATGGCAACCAATTTATTATCTTTGTTAAGGTCTCATCATCATACACCCTTAAACATGCATTCTAAACACATAATAAAGCGCATATGAATAAAGTAATAATGATATGCGGATGGATACTTTACACATTGATCCTAGATCAAATCTCTCCCTTTCTCTCTCCCGCTAGCACATGTATTACTTCTACCCGTTACACTACACTTCTAAAGAAACCTCATTTACATTGAGGGGAATAGGTGATAAGAGAATACAAAGAATAAGAAGGTAATAAGGCTGGACACGCAGGTCTAATTTAATAAATCAAATTTATTACAACAATTTCTAAAATTGTCCCACCCATCTAATATCCATCTGATATACATTATTCATGCATCGTAACCATGTATACACACAAGCATGTTATCAATCAATCTAATCAAATTAATTAATCTGATAATTAGTGATCATCCAATGTTCAAACAACGATTTGATTTTGCTCGAGTCAAACTCGTTTTGCGAATAAGTACTCAAAGTACGAATTCTCGAATTAAATTAAACTACATCATTAAATCCAATTTAATATGCATTTAATTCTAATTCGCTTATTTAATTCCAAATTAAACATTACACTTTATTAATGAACTTTTACGATTTAAATTCCAAATTTAATCGTTACGGGTCTCAAAGCCCGATTAACGTCCAACGTCAATTCAATTAAAGTCCAATGGGATTTTAATTAATTTCTTAAGGTATGGACTTTTGGTCAACTCAGGTCAAACCGAATAACCAAAATCCAATCCGGGATTTACCCCATAAGCCTAGAAATCAATTTAGGCCCATTAGGCCCAATTAAACTTTAAAGGTCCATTAAGTCGCATTTGGGCTTTATGGAAGCGATTTTAGGCCCAATTGGATCCAATCCATTTGGCCTAAACCCAACTTTGTACAACAAAGCCCAACAAGCCCAATTACAACACTTAAGCCCAATTTCACAAAATAGGCCAAAGTAATTAAATCATAAAATTCCAAATTCCCAATTTAATTACCAAAGTGAATAACATGATTAATTAACCAATTCAATATTTCCAAAACACCAATTAGCCCAATTAATCATGTTCATTTTCATCATCACATGTCCAACACATTTTGATTAAAATCAAACCCAATTTTACATGCTCAAAGTCTCGGCATTTGTGGGGAAATTATATCCTATTTGGTTTCAATCCAATTAAATCCACAATCGACATAAATCAACATTCCCGAATGATTTCCAACACATCCAATGATCAAAAATCAAAAAATCCAGGACTAAATAGGGCACTTCTCATTCGCCCAAGCCTACTCAATTTGGGGAAAAATGTTCCAAACACAAATTCATGAAATTGATCCAATCATTATTCAATTAAACATGTATTAAGCATACTCAAACATCCAATTCATTCAAATCATGCTCAAATACAATTTTTACCCAAATTTTAACCCTAAACATTACATGCTTAAACCTTGCTCTAGATGCCATTGTTGGTTTCTATTAAGGTCCCAAGATCAATAATAAGCATGAAATATGTGCGAATACAAATCGAAGAAGTTGTGGAATACTTACATCGAGCGGTTGAGCGATGCGGCAAGCAACAAAAATGAACTTCTACTCATGGAACTGCTCGGCATTGAGCTGTGACAGTTCACTGGTTTGGCGTCAATGGTGGTCCTTCATCAAGCTCTAAGCTTCGTCGAATGGTTCCCGGCTCATGGGTGGACTTCCCTATCACCTTCACATGTCTCTCGGAGTGCTAGCTCATGTGATTTTTGCCACAAAAATCACACTCAAGCTTCCCATTGCTCTCGGTTTTTGACAGAAAACCAGTAAGCATTTTGCCTCATTGGGCGTGAATGATGAAGAGAGAAAGAGATGAGAGGAGTTGTGTTTGGTTGGAAGAAAAGTGTATCTAATACACAACAATTAATTTCCAAAATTAATTACACATTTTCTCTTTCCAAAAGTCAAGCCTTTAAGGCTCCAACCACCAACATCAACTCCATCAATCCATCAATCAGTGAATAGTGACTGGCGTCAATCACTCAAAGTGAAAGACATCCATCACTTGATTAACGAATGATGTGACGCAAGATGCAACTAGCGATTTGACGCTTGATTTGACTTGCGTGCCGCACTCGAATTCGAAATGCGAATGCGCTCGCAAACAATCTTGGGCTCGGGTTCATTAATTCCAAATTAATAAATTTTCCGTTGCGTCATAATTAAATGATTACGCCTAGCGAAATCACTATTCACGTCGCTAACGAATTAATTCTAAATTAACTCGTTCGCCCGAATTAAAATCTAATTTTAATTCCGCGTCGAAATCTAATTTCGTTTAATATATCAAATATATTAATTTCTCGATTAATTCCAAATTAACCGTTATCTCTCTTTTAAAGATATTTTATCCCAGATAAAATATCTCCGCAATTAATCCCAGATTAATTTTCTCTCTCTTCTAATTAATCCCGGATTAATTTAGAGTGCGAGTCATACGTCATCGGTGAATCTTTGGGAAGCGACCCATGAGATCCCCGGATATGTTGGCAGTAAATTCGGTCGTCGGACTATCCGAACACGTAAGTACCAAATACTACGTTTATACCGATTTACAAGACAAAGTTGGCCTCTAGCAAAGCGCCATGCCTACCTAATTCTCCGGAAATATTCTTACAGGAATAAAGGATCTATATCAGGTGTAGTATACGTAGTATTGCGTATTTCTGTCCAGTATCGAATGATCACGTGCGAGGCCTGGGGCTGGAATTGTGTTTGCCCCGTACGAAGCACATGTCGGATGTCTGGTAACTAGTCTCTATAATCGGATAAACATGACCTTGTCATTTTATCCCGATGACTGTAGTACTTAAGAGTACTAGTACCGTATCCTATGTGACCATCATCTCAATATGACTGGAGTGACACTTCCGTCTTGACATCACACCCAACACACTATGATTCTCAATATACCCAGCATTGGCGTACACAGAACCTGTTAAAGCCCTGGACGACCGCAACCAAAATATATTGATTGTCGCAAGTATTAGCGGTGCAAGTCTCAGGTTAAGACCAAATACACCTACCCTGATTTCGGACTTCCATAGACACATAGTCAGACTACCAATGGAATTCCGAGGGGGTCTATCCAGAGCGAAGCTATTTCCCGTACCATCGGTAAAACACAACCTCCTATTACACTTGCATGAGTATCCTATACCCAAATATATGAGAACTATGTCATTGTGCCCTCACAACGCGCATAAGTGTAATACTAGTATATTACGTATTTATCGATGTTCAATCCCGATAATACTCTGACTAGGGATATTTAATGATTTATCCTTCATGGACTGATACTGTCTCATATCATTCTCCGTCCAGGAATAAATCATAGGGACCTCTCATCATTTATACATCTAGGTGATCTAATCACAAATGATAAGAGTGCAATCTCCTTTGTCACATAGTTAATATGTACAACAACACCATGATCTGTACAAATAATGACGCTATGGGTCATAATTTTCAAACAGAATATTCTCGAGTTGAGCGAGCATAATGGTCCTTCGACTTGAGATACCACAGTGGATATATGAGTTATCCTCCATATTTTAATGGTAGTCATGTCACCGATCTATTTAGATCAAATCTCTGTCTGTTCGTTTGGTGTGGACTGATACTCATAATATCCAATTCGTATCAA
>SKCR01039410.1:0-12113 GCA_019454045.1 Zanthoxylum bungeanum
AATGAGGATATGTTTTGGCAAAAAGCCAGCGCACCACGAAAGCCAGTGTTGATGAGGTTACACTGATTCAGATATGGCGGAGATTGGGATACCCAAAAGTCTACTTCAGGGTATCTGATCTGATTACTCTCTCATGAGGAGCTGTGGCATGGCAGTCTAGGTTTCAGAGGTGTGTTGCACTTTCTACAACAGAGGCAGAATTCATTGCAGTGACAAGAAGCTTGCAAGGAATTACTGTGGATGAAGACATTCGTCCAGGAATTGGTTTCAAGCTGGAGAAGTACATTTTGTACTGCGATAGCCAGAGTGTTATCTATCTCGGTAAAAATTCCACATTTCATTCAAGGTCAAAAACATATCGATGTGAGGTATCACTGGATACGGGACGTCCTGAGCTCAAGGCTGTTAGAACTCGGAAAATTCACACCGACGACAACGGTTGCTGCCGATATGTTCACGAAGGTTTTACCGAAAGAAAAGCTTGAAATCTGTCGTGCCATAGCCGGGATGGCAAAACTCTCCACATAGTCAGAGTGGGGAGATTCAGAGAACTACGATTGGCTTGATCCCAACTCAGGGTACGTAGGCAGTCATACAGATGCAGCCAGGGGAGGATCCTTTGGAGGATCCGGTTTGGATGATTGATGGTCGGCTCAGATTTTAGTAAATCTTCACCGAGGGGAGATTTGTTGACTATTGCATGACTTTTGCATGCATACAAAAGTCATGCTGGCAAGCAGCTCACAAGCAACTTGCAAGACAGTAACATTACAGCTTCAAGACCTGTGAAGCTGTGAATGAGCTGGTCAAACCGTGTGACACTGTTCACACGGTTTGAGGACTATAAATTGAGCCCTTGAGTCCATTGATAAGCATCCCAGAATCCCAAAACGTGAGTATAATAGAGAGTAAAGTGGGTGTGAGAGTTTTTTGTAAAGCTTGGATTTGTAAGCTTTGTAATTCTTTTGTGAGTAATATAAAAGAAGAGTTTTCTCTCCAATCACCTCTATTATTGTGTATTTAATCACAACACGATTGAACGAAGGCCTTACTCCAAGGCACTGTGCCTTATCACTTGTTGGGAACCAATTACAAAAAGGGTTGTTGTCGTAAGTGTTTGTTCTGAATCATGAACTTGTTGGGAACACAGGTTGCATATGAACTTGACACTTGTGGAAATCCAGATTCTATAGAAATCAAAGGAGTTACATACTGTGGGTCGTAAGTTATTTGTTCTGAATCATGATCTTGTTCTATTTTGTTTGATCATGTGCTTGCATAATCATGGAATTCTTATTACAGATTTGCTACGTCTAAATTGACTATGGGAGAATGTGTTGTGGCATACTGATGTGAAAGCCTTCTCTGAAGCCTTAGCTTTGAGAAGTGAAGGGGAATAGGAGGTCGCATGTGAGCATGTACACTCGTGTTGTGTGTCTCTTGGGAAAAAACAGAGAAGAAGTTCAAAGTCAATGGCCAATGGTTCACATGGATAGACTATGAAAAGTTTCATGACCTGGGAGGACCAAATTCAATTGGAGGACAGCAGCAAATACTACATGACTGCCACACCGCACTCACAATGGGCTGTCTATGGTGCTGGGGAATATGGATTTGATCCAGATCATCAGTCTCAGAACTGCCAGGGTAGGCCCATAAGAGTTCTGAAACAATTTTGATTTGTCAAAGTTTAACCACTTTTTCTTCAAATTTGTTTTTTTGTTTTTTCCAAAGCTCTTCAATAGTTTGGGCTATACTCAACGGGTACTATTGTTTGTTGAGATGATATTTTGATGCACCTGTAGTTATATTCTTAACCTCTAAATATATAAAAATTTTGTAATGCTTTAGTTTGAAGTAACAATAGAGTTATATATTATACAATTACCCTTGTGTTACACATCAAGATTATAGTTTAGTTAGTTACAATTAGTTAGAAAAGATTAATCAAGTTAGTTTAGTAATTAGTTACTCTTGTAAAGCCATCACTTGGCTATAAAGTGTGTACTAAGAAGCCATTATCAAATAACAATCATTTTCACAAAATAGCTCTCTCAAAGCTTTGGAGTGTTTGGTTAGCTTTCACTCGAATTATTAGCTAACAATTGAAGATTTGTGGGTTTTTCTCGAATAAAACCTAACAATTGGTGCTTTCATTGAGAGATTCATCAATGGAGAAATCATTTGGCGACATCAATGAATCACTGCGCGAAATTAAAATGCTGCTGCAAAATCTTATCACAAAATTAAATTCAATTGCCATTAATGGCTTGATTAATGGCTTCATCGCTACTCTCAATCTCATTGCCTATTATTCTAAATGCACTTGCTTTCATTCTTTTACTTGTCCTAACATTTGCCAATGAAGCTGTTCCTATTCCAACTACACTTGATGGTCCCTTCAAGCCTGTTACAGTACCACTTGATACCCTCGAGTTCAAATACCAGTTGAAGGTTTTGAGCCTGAACAAATCTCAGTCACTCTTTCTTCAACCCATGACTCTATTTGGTTTTCTTGGATAACAGGCCTTATTCTTTGTCAGCGACTTTGCCAAGGTCTAATCATCAATTGATATATAAAAATACCGACTGGATTGCATTTGATAAAAAAATAAAAATAAAGAGTACTTTCTGAAACTTCCAGTCCCTTGTGGACAGCATGTGGTGACAAAGCTGATCAATATATTAGGCAGAACCTCTATAATCATTTTGACTCTGTCGTTCACAATCTTTTTGAGTGCATTATCACTAGGTGGTGTTGGCTTAGCAAAAAAAGATCGAAAGGATTGAACATAAGCAGTATATAGGATTTGATAGCATTTGTTAAAACTAAAATCGAAAGAGACGAGGGAAGAAGATTCCGAGCAAATAATTTTTGGGTGTGAGTATATCAATCGGTTTTGTGCAAAATCGATTGAAACAGTGTTTTTCTGGGCTTGTTTTATCCTGGGGACGGCGGGACTGACATACTGCTAGCATAAATTTTGGATAGAGCCGCAAAATATCTTAAAAAGAGCGACCTAATCCGCGACTCAAGCCAACTTCAATTTTATATTCATGGTGAACAATAATATCTTTCTTATTTGTGCAAATTGTTCTAACAATTTCCAAGATCAAGAACTACTTTCTGTAAAAGAAAACCAGCCTGGTGTGTCAAATCAAGTCCATGAAAGTGCGCAAGGCTACTTGAACGATGTTGAGTATGAAATCATCGGGGATAGAAGAACACAACTATCATCACAAATGATGAGAGCAGGCTCTCAAAAGAGAAGATCAACAGTCTACTTCAAGAGGAAATAAGACACAAGGCTGAGACTGAAGAACACAAGAAGAAGGTCAAAATGAAGCTTCAAAAGCAGGAGCATGAAGTTTGTTTGGGAAAAGCGAAATGGAGAAAGCACATAAGCTGTTTGACGAAATGCCTAAGAAGAATGAAATCCAAGATTTGGTTTCTCCTTGGATATTCTGGCACGCGAGTCCTCAAGCTACTGAGAAGAGAAAAGAACAATGACGAATTCAGTCTAATCACAGTACTTCTCAAAATATTCTTGGGTTTTTGTCCCCCAAGTCTTTGTATATTTGGGATTGTTTCTCTTTTCAAGTGGGGTTAAATTCAAATTCAATTCCAACTTTCACCTATTTGGCTCCTTTAAGTATTTTAGCTGATATTGTTGATCTTGGAGCTATGGGAATAGTAATGGTTGAAGATGTCATGATTTTCAGGGAACAAATGTCTGTTTTACATACATTTGGTGAATTTTTTGGGTTTTCATATGGTCTTGGGGTTGCTGTTTTTACCTTTGAAGGAGATGACATGATATTACCATTGGATTTGAGACTGGAGACAAAGACAAATTTGGGAAAATATTGGGATGGTGTATGGTATTCATTTCTTTGTTGTATTGTTCAATTGGTGCATTGGGTTACTTGCTTGTTGTGTTGGTGAGAAATCAAAAATATAATCACTACCAATTTTAGGGCAGGGTTGGTAATCACTTTGGTGTATGTGGGTCTGTGTGTGAGTCTGTTTTTCACTTTTCCATTGATGATGAATCCTGTTTATAAGATTGTGGAAAGAATATTATGTGATTATAGGTACTGTTGTGGCTGAGATGGGCAGTTATTTTGGGTGTGAGTTTGGCACTTGTGAGCAGCAGCATGTGCTGTATCTTGGGTTTTGTGTTGCCTGTTTTGTTCCAAATGTTGGTGTTCAAGGAAGATTTAATTGTGTGGTTAAGTGAGGAAAAATAATTAGTTCAACTTCTAGTCAAAAGGATTTTGGCTGAATTGAGTAATATTCCAATGAGAGTGGCTGATTATAGCGTGGGTCTAGATTCTCATGCTGAAGTTGTGAGGTTGTTAAATGTAAAATCCAGTGGTGTTCTAGTTTTTGGGATTTTTGGGATAAGCGGGGTTGGTAGCACAACTCTTGCCAAGGCTGTTTACAATACATTTGTTGGTCAATTCGAGCACCGAGGTTTCATTTCAAATGTAAGAGAAATTTCAGGACAACAAGATGGTTTGATATCTCTTCAGAAAAAGCTTATTGATAACCTTTCCCTGGATAATAGGGTGGTTATGGCGAATGAGGTTACAACTAATATAGCAACAAATAAAAATATGGTTCATGAGAGAAAAGTTATGGTGGTTTTAGATGATGTTGACGATGCAAGCCAATTTAATGCACTATGTGGTGAGAAAGAATGGTTCTGTAAAAGAAGCCGAATTATTATTACCACAAGAGATATAGATGTTTTGTCTGAACATTATGTGAATCAGTTATATGAGGTCAAGGAGTTGGATTCCTCACAGGCACTGCAATTATTGTGCAGGCATGGTTAAAGTCAATAGTCGCTCTTAGTGGACTCAAATATCGAAAGCATACTCAGGTTGCAGTTAGTATTTAGTATTGTTTACAAAATTACTGTTCTATACTCTTGCGTAGTTCCTGGAATAGCTTGCATGCTCTGTTTCATGAATGCTAATTGATTAACATCATTTGTCGCGATTGTATGACCTTGAGGACAAGATCCATTTGATGGGGAAGGCAATGTTACACATCAAGATTATAGTTTAGTTAGTTACAATTAGTTAGAAAAGATTAATCAAGTTAGTAATTAGTTACTCTTGTAAAGCCATCACTTGGCTATAAAGTTGTACTAAGAAGCCATTATCAAATAACAATCATTTTCAACAAAATAGCTCTCTCAAAGCTTTGGAGTGTTTGGTTAGCTTCCACTCGAATTATTAGCTAACAATTGGAGATTTGTGGGTTTGTCTCGAATAAAACCTAACACCTTCTGTTTACATATTTTAGGAATCATTGTTCCATTTGTATCTAGTTGAAAGTGAATGAATTTTAATTAGTTACTTATCAGTGATGTTGCCATTCTCGTTTTATGTGGTGATACCATTTTAAGTCTTTTCAGATGTGGCTTTGGTCTGAAATTGGCTTTGGGAAGTTGGCACTTTTAGTTTGTATTCATATGCATTTTCAGTTATTCAAATGGTTGAATATTTGCTTGTTTTTTAATCTCTATTGCCAAGTTTTCTTATCTTCTAAGACCTTAAAAACTTAGGATGCTTATTCCAGCAACAATGTGCCATTAAACTTTCTGCTTTTCTTAGGCGATGTTACAAGTAATTTGTAGTGTTCAGGCTTAATCCTTATCCAGAAGTATGTCAAAATGCACAATTAGCCTTAGTTTTGATGAAAATGAGCGAAATTCCCTGATGTTTGGTAAAACTAATCGGAATTCTCGAATGACAATCAAGAAAGAAATGGACAAGACCAGTTTGAGACAAGACGTCTCAATTGTCATTCCTACCTCATGTTTTATATTAAGAACCAAAATATTTATAACAAAATCTCATGTAGAGGGTCTCATTTAATTTTAAAATATCAAAAGATTTGCTTAATTTCAATAAGCATTAAGGTGTGCTATTATTTTTCTCTTATTTGTAAACCCATTCGAGTCTTGTGAAGTGACTAGATAAAAAGAACTTTGTGCTTGAACATAATTTTATTGCTTAAATCATTTCTCACTTATTGTGGCTGTTCTAATTAATAATTCATTTTTGGAGACCATTTTTTCGAATCAGGAATTCTAAAAGATCAAAGCTTGTTTTCCAACGCCAATCAGAAAAATCTTATTACACAAGCTGTGAGTTCCATTTTTATTGGCATGTGTCCGTGACAAAACAAGTTCAATTGAGTTGTAATTTATCATGAAGATCTTTGTGCAATTGGACTGGTTTTTGGTGCTGTGCATCAGACATGCGTTCGTGGTGCGTTCGTTTGCAGTGTTCGAACGAGTGGCGTTGGTGCTGCGTCGTTGTTATTTGGGTTCGATCTGTGTGGCGTTAGTGGCACGTTCTTTATTGGGTTCGAACGGGAATTCCAGAGAGCAAATGTTCGAGTCTCGTTCTTGTTGGGGTTCGAACGAGATCATTCCAGAGAGCTCACGTTCGTTGTGCGTTCGATTGACGTTCGAACGAGTCTTCACAGAAAGCGGCGCGTCGTCGTAGTAGCGTTCTAGTAAGCGTTCGAACGCGACTGCGATCTGAACGCGTTTTTGGCCTGCAAAAACCCTAGGTTTTCACCCTACCTATAAATATAACCCTTAGCCGCCATTCTCATTAGTTGAAGCATATTTCCTTTGAGCCAAATCTCAAAGCTTTCAACTCTCTTTGAATCCACCATTGAAGACTTCTTCATCTTATTGTCTTCTTCATTAATGTGTGTGATTCCATCTTTGATAAACCTTCAACACAACATAACCCAAAATACCTAATCCTTTAGAGTTCTATAGGAGGAGTTTTGGGTCGTCGGAGTTCCGGCGTTCAGAGGGTGATACAATCTACTCAGAGACTTCAGAGGTTCTGAAGAAAACCGTGGGTCGCGGGCTGAGGAGTTGCCTTGAGTTCTTGCAGTATTGAAGGTACTTGAGTCGGTGGAGTTGCCACCATAGTCTCTTGACCATCGCTGTAAGTTTTTCTCGATATAGTGGATTCGGGTGGTAGCCTATACCCGGAGTGGTTTTTTTTTACTCGGAAGAGTTTTCCACTTCGTCACCAAATCAAATTTTTGTGTTGATTTTTTGTGTGGTTTGATTATTTTTGCTGCTTTAATTATTGTTATTGTGTTTTACATTTGCAGCTTATTATTTTAGTTGGTTGATTTGTTAAATTGCCTGTTGCAATTCCATAGTAGCAGTAACAGGACTTGTCCTGCTTATAGTCTGTAATTCCGCATAGGGTCAGAACTTAGGATAACCCCGAATTCTCAATTGGTATCAGAGCCTGAACTCGATCCTTGACCCATTAGCTATGGAACATAGTCAACCCTTAAATTGTGATACCCTCACATATTGTGATTTGGCCTTGTTTACAAATAAGTTTAAGAAATTTCTTAAACCTAAGAAGAGTGGCCATAAGAGTGATAGGGATATGAAGAATAAGCCTAGAGAGAGAAGGCATAGCAGGAGAGAGTCTAGAGGGGATATGGATAATAGAACCTGTAGTGTCCAGTGCCATGAATGTGAAGGATATGGGCACGTTAGATCCGAGTGTCTCACATATCTTAGGGCTAAAGGCAAGAAAGCCATGGTAGCATCCCTTAGTGATTCTGAAGGTGATGATTCTCCGAAAGGCAATTATATGGCCTTTCCTGCTAGTGTGACCAGTGAGAGGAACAAGTATGTTAGAGATTCTGGTTCAGAATCCTCTCACAATGAGTCAGTTGATGAGGACAGTCTTCAGGTAGCTTATGCAAAACTTTTTAAAGAGAGTTTAGCTATTAAGAAGACAAATTTAGAGGTCAATAAAAGGCTGAAACTAGTTGAGTTAGAAAAGAATGAAGCTCAAGCTAAATTGAGCAAAGCCTTTTGATTGTTGATGACCTAGAGGAGAGGAACAGAGGCCTAGTTGATAGGGTCCAAATTTAGAGACTGAGCTTGAAGATGCTAGAACTCAGTTGTCTGCATTTTCTAGTGGAAATAAAAAGGTGGACCGGATGTTTGGTATTATTTCTGAGCCTAACTGCAATAAGGCTTATTCTTCCAAAGCTGTGCCTGTTGCAGCTAAATGTGACTTAGTTAAAAAGCCTATTGAGTGTAGTCATGTGATTCCTCCATTTTTTCCCCGTCCTGTGACCAACCTCGATCTAGAGGTGTTGTGGGTAAACCTCGCTCTCTCGTCCGAGGTTTGTGCCTGTGTGCCACCACTGTGGCAAGGCTGGACATATTAGGCCTAAGTGTTTCATATTGCATAAGCAAAAAAGAAGGCCTAAGAGTGTGTCTCCTAGATTTGATTCGTCAAATCTAATGTCTCAAGTTTCTGCACTAACCAAACAAGCTCAATTCTTGAGTGAGAAACTTGCTTTGCTGTCTGGGAACTCTCATGTGCATGAGGCTCCTAGAAAGGTTTGGGTGGGGAAGCAAGATGATTTCCCATCTACTTCTGCATGTCCTGATGGACATGATGAGAGTGCACTTCGGTGTATCTCTGATTAAAAGATGCATTTTTATTTTCCCATTGCATGTGTGTGTGCGTGTGTTTTATGTTTTTGCACGTTTATTTTGTTTTCACTGCATATGGGTGTGTGTGTATGTGTCTTGTTTTTGTTATATGTCCCTTGGTATATAGGATGGAAACCCGGACATAAATTTCATAGCCGATTCTGAATGGACGGTAGTATGATCTGCACTCGGGATACAACTCCACGTATCATTGGATGTTTTACAAGCTGTTTTGTGTCTTTATTTTTTTTTATGCTTTAAAACTGAAAAATAAAAAAAATATATATATATTTTGAAAAGACCAAAAATATTTTTATGGCTTGTTAGAGCATGAATAGCATGTGCATGTGATCATGATATGTATGATATATGATTATGCATGTATGATATGTTGTTATTTTTCTTGATGCTCTATATACATGAGTGTGTGTGATAAAAACCTTTGGTATATCCTGTGCTTGCACCTACACATACACGTTTTTATTTTATCAAGGCTTGGTCGCATGTATGAGTTTTTGGAATAGCAATCCTATTTCTATCATATCCTGTTTGCTCAATAGTGTGACCTTTGACTAGATGACCTTGCTATCCCCTTGTAAAAGCAAAAAGAAATAAAAAAAAAATATTGTTAAATGAGACTCAAGTGCAAAAGAGCCAAAATGGCCAAATTCAAAAGATAAGGGCAAAAACCATTCACTCGAAAGAGTTATTAAATATGAGCTCATGATATTTCTAGGGTAAATATTATAGCATGCAACCAATGTTGCTTATTTTCAGGTCCTAGTGGTGCTGGGTTTGAACACCTATTTTGTGGACTTGGTTTGTTTAGAGATGGATTTCTTTGGCTGTGTCCAGCTCATAAAATAAGGTCTTAAGCCTTGATTCGTTATGCACTTTATTTTCCACGCAAGTGCTTTATATGCTTTGGTGTTTATGTCATATGCATAAGTGTCGTATTTAGCCTCTTTTAAAATGATGCATATTGTTTCATGTCATAAACAGCTGAATACTGACTGGGTATCATTGTCTCAGCTTGAAATGCTGTTTCAGTCAGTTTTTGATAGGATTTTTATTTATCTCAGTATGTGCCTGTGTGTGCTTCATGTTATTGCATACCAACCTTTTTTCCTGTGCATTTTTCTGAGTTTTTGGTTTGCTTCCCGTGTGTTATTTTGCTAACTATATGTGCCTGTTAGTGTGGAGTAGTATTTCCTGTTTGTTTATGCCTTGCATGTGTTTTCTCCTGTTCTCCTGTTATTTTTCCTGTTTCTTTTATCCTTTGTCATTTCGTGACAAAAAAGGGGGAGAGTAATATATTAAGGGGGAGCCCTTAATATATAGGAGAGAGTCGTAGAATATCCTTTAGGTATCTCCGTTTTAAGGGGAGTTAAGATTAAGGGGGAAGGGGATTTCTACTTGTACATGCATGAGATTTTTACCTGCTTTATGTTTACTTGATTATCCCAATGCTTTTCACGGTATATTGTTGTTTAGTGGATGTTTCAGGTAGCAGGTATGTTGCTTGGGTCGGTGGCATTATTTTCTAGACTACTTTGTTAGGTGTTAGATCGAGTCCATTTGTAATAAGTCACTGTTTTGATGGTTGACAGTTGACTATTTTCTTTGTGGGTCTATTACCGTAGTCTTTGTATTAGGTAGTGTTTTGTCACGGAATGCCAAAGGGGGAGATTGTGAGTTCCATTTTTATTGGCATGTGTCCGTGACAAAACAAGTTCAATTGAGTTGTAATTTATCATGAAGATCTTTGTGCAATTGGACTGGTTTTTGGCTGCTGTGCATCAGACATGCGTTCGTGGTGCGTTCGTTGCAGTGTTCGAACGAGTGGCGTTGGTGCTGCGTTCGTATTGGGTTCGATCGTGTGGCGTTAGTGGCACGTTCTTTATTGGGTTCGAACGGGAATTCCAGAGAGCAAATGTTCGAGTCTCGTTCTTGTTGGTTCGAACGAGATCATTCCAGAGAGCTCACGTTCGTTGTGCGTTCGATTGACGTTCGAACGAGTCTTCACAGAAAGGGCGCGTTCGTGTAGCGTTCTAGTAAGCGTTCGAACGCGACTGCGATCTGAACGCGTTTTTGGCCTGCAAAACCCTAGTTTTCACCCTACCTATAAATATAACCCTTAGCCGCCATTCTCATTAGTTGAAGCATATTTCCTTTGAGCCAAATCTCTCAAAGCTTTCAACTCTCTTTGAATCCACCATTGAAGACTTCTTCATCTTATTGTCTTCTTCATTAATGGTGTGATTCCATCTTTGATAAACCTTCAACAAAACATAACCCAAAATACCTAATCCTTTAGAGTTCTATAGGAGGAGTTTGTAGTCGGAGTTCCGGCGTTCAGAGGTGATACAATCTACTCAGAGACTTCAGAGGTTCTGAAGAAAACCGTGGGTCGCGGGCTTGAGGAGTTGCCTTGAGTTCTTGCAGTATTGAGGTACTTGAGTCGGTGGAGTTGCCACCATAGGTCTGACCATCGCTGTGTAAGTTTTTCCCGATATAGTGGATTCGGGTGGTAGCCTATACCGGAGTGGTTTTTTACTCGGAAGAGTTTTCCACTTCGTCACCAAAATCATTGTGTGAATTTTGTGTGGTTTGATTATTTTTGCTGCTTTAATTATGTTATTGTTTTTACATTTGCAGCTTATTATTTTAGTTGGTTGATTTGTTAAATTGCCTGTTGCAATTCCATAGTAGCAGTAACAGGACTTGTCCTGCTTAGTGAGGGCGGTTGTGAATCAGTCTTGTCTTAGTAATTGTCGTGGTCTTTTTCTCATCCCCCTGTTGGTGTCTTTCTTTCTCTTTTTATAGGTCTTGGTCTCCTCCGTTTATCTGCCCGTTGGAGTTTTTATTATAATGAATCTTTTATGCGGATGATCCATACTCGGAACTGATGATCTTGTCTTCTCCCTGAAACCGTCGTCTTCATGGTAGGATTTATGGATGCAGATTCTTTCTTCAATTCTGTAACTGGTGCCGTTGATCTTCTTTATGTTCAACAGGCCTGGTCTTTTGCATAATATCTTCGTATGTGGGCCCAGTTTGCAGATGGGCTTCTAGTCTTGTGGTTTTGTAATGTCGTTTTTGCCCCTGTAGCCAATTTTGGCCCAAACAGTAGCCAAGTTACAAATTAAGATTCCGTGTTGCCGATTGAGTCCCTGGATTAAGAGAAATCAAAATGTCGACAATCAAACTCGACATTGGCATCTTTGACGGGAAATGGGATTTTACCACTTGGAAAAAGAAAATGAGGGTATTGCTTTCTCACCATAAGGTGACCTTGGCGTTGGAACCCGACCCTGAAAAGTGGCCAAAGATGGAAAAGAACACGAAAGCTGAAATCCTGGAAGAGGCTTACAACTTGATCTTCCTCCACTTGGGAGACTCAGTCATCAGAAAGGTTGATGGAATGGACACGGCCATTCAACTCTGGGGTAAACTCGAATCTCTTTATTCTGTTATTTCTGCTCCAAATTTAGTTTTCTTGAAAGGAAATTTGTTTAATTACAATATGGACACAAATAAGTCTATGGATGATAACCTGGATGAATTCACGAAAATGACTTAAATCCTTAAGGG
>SKCR01039411.1:0-16271 GCA_019454045.1 Zanthoxylum bungeanum
TATCATTTAATTCAATTATATTGATTACTATAATCTAATTACAAAATCAACTATATATTGAATGAGTTTGTATATAGTCCAACTATATATATTTTTAAAACAACATAAAATATTAGTTTGGCATTAATTTTGGGGAAAATAATTCCAAATCATTTTTCGTCAAATTAGTCCAACCAAAATGAGATTAAACATGTTATAAGCATAATCAAACAAACAATTTATTCAAATCATGCTCAAATCACATTTACCCAAATTTTAAATCCCTAAAATTTCATGCTTGCAACATTAGCTCTTGATGCCATTGTTAAGTTTTTCTAAGGTCCCAAGATCAAATCAAGACATGAAATAATTCGTGAATACATCAACGGAGGTAGCGGAATACTCACATCGATCGGTTGAGTCGATTTGAAGACGAATCAAGCCATTTTCTTCACTGCCTTTCACGCCCACTGGTGGCAGTCCACTGCCTTGCAAAACAGAAATTTGAGTGAAGAAACGGAGCTCCGAGCTTCGTCCAATGGATCCCGGCTCATGGGTGAACCTCCCTACCACCTTCGCAAGACTCGTATGTGTGCTAGCACATAATTTTTCACCATGAAAATCACTCTTTGCTTCCCTAAAGTCCACGCCAAAATTGGTTCCAAACCAGTAACATGTTTCAGTTTGGGCGTGAGATGAGACGAGAGAATGAGAGAGTTGAATGATTTTTGTTACAAAAATCAATTTATATTTATGCCATAATATTTATTAAATTAATAATAAACTTATGACACAAATCATGCAATGGCTTAGAGTGTCAAACACTCAATTTCCATGCAAAACCATTGAGTGCATTGTACACTATCTCCATGCAATGCATTAGAATTAAATAATGCATAATATGACAAGTGTCATGTGGGCCCCACACGTTTCCAAATGAAAGTGGGCCCACGTGCACTCACGAGTTCGAGTTCGATATTTCCGAAATACCGAACTTACGTCGCGACGTTAATTAAATCGAATTTAAATAAATAATTGCGCCTAGCGAAATTATTATTTACGTCGCTAACGAATTAATTCTAAATTAACTCGTTTGCCCGAATTAAAATCTAATTTTAATTCCGCGTCGAAATCTAATTTCGTTTAATATATCGAATATATTAATTTACCGATTAATTCCAAATTAATCGTTATCTCTCTCTAGACGATATTTTATCCTAGATAAAATATCTCCGTAATTAATCCTAGATTAATTTTCTCTCTCATCTATATAATCCCAGATTATTCAAGAGTGCAAGTTGTGCGTCATCGGTGGATTATCGGGAAGCGACCCATGAGATCCCCGGATTAGTTGGCAGTAAATGCGGTCGCCGGAGTATCCGAATCACGTACGTACCAAGTACTACGTTCTACCGATTTACGAGACAAGGTCGACTCCTAGCAAAGCACCAAGTCTACCCAATTCTCCGGACATATCCTTATAAGAATATTAAGATCTGTATCAAGCGTAGTATACTAATGTATTGTGCATATCGGTCCAGTATCGGATAATCATGTGCTAGGGCTGGGGCTGGATAAGTGTCTGCCCCGTCCGAAACACATATCGGATGTCTGGTAACTAGTCTCTATAATCGGATATTCATGACCTGGTCATAATATCACGATTGGATGCGCATCACTTAAGAGCACTAATACCGTATCCTGCGTGACATCATCTCCACTATGACTGGAGTGATACTTCCGTCTTGACATCACATCCAATACACTACGATTCCTGATAAACCCAGAAGAGGTGAACACAGAACCAGTTAAGATCCCCCAACCACCAAAACCAAAGTTTATCGATTATCGTAAGTATTAGCGATGCAAGTCTCAGGTTAAGACTATACACACCTACCTTGATTTCGGCCTCCCATAGACACCTAGTCATAATACCAATGGGATTCCGAAGGGTCTATCCAGAGCGAAGCTGTTTCCCGTACCATCGGTGAAACACGACCTCCTATCGCACTTGCACAAGTATCCAATACTTATATATATGAGAACTATGTCGTTGTGCCCTCACAACGCGCACACGTGCAATACTAGCCTATTCCGCATTATCGATGTCCAGTCTCGATAATACTACGGCTAGGGTCATTTAATGATTAATCCTTCGTGGACTGATACTGTCTCATATCATCTCAATCCAGGAACTAATCATATGGACCTCTCTTCATTTATATATCTATGGTGATCTAATCACAAATGACGAGAGTGCAATTTCCTTGTTACATAGTTAATTTGCTACAGCAACACAATGTTCTGTGCAAATAGTGACGTTATGGGTCATATTATCCAACATTGGCTTGTTGGCCAAAGTCAAGGCCTTTATCCGTCAAGGATGTGTTTGAATCACGAAGGCTTTATTCCATATTGGTGTCTTGTCCAAGTTGTGGTTTGTTGGCCAAAGTCAAGACCACTTCTTGTCCATCGACATTGATTACGAAGCTTTCCATGGTCAATGGGTCGCGCTTAACTGGGATCACTAAGTTTGTTGTGCCAAAGCCAAGGCTTAGTTGATTCAGAGGAAAAAGGTTAGGCAATATATTGGATATATTGGCATATATAAGATATATGTTTCGGACTTGGATGTCCCCCTACCGGATCTAGGAATTGGATTGGATCCAATCGATCTTAGAGATCTACCTAGTTAATTATCATACAAATTTTTGGCCAAAGTCAAGATTGTGTGATATTTAACGGGATCCTAGCCCACTAGGAAACATGGTTTCCCGAGTACTCGACAGAGGGTTAGAGGCTAGCCGAAAAATAGTGGGAGGCAAGAATTAAATTTGCAGTATTCGTTTAATTACTTGCCATACGCGCGCAAACAAATATCATTCGTCGTTATAGATTAAATGTTAGTTGGACTAATATTTAAATTGTTGTTTTAATAAATAGTTGGACTATATTCAAACTATTCATTTATAGTTGATTTTATAATTGGATTATAGAAATCAAAAAAATTGATTTTAATCTATTAAATTATAGTTGATTAAATAGTTGGACTATTGTAATCATTATAATAAATAGTACCTAAATCGTAGATTAAGTAGTTGGACTATTAAAATCAAGATATAATTGAAAGATTAACATTTAAAACATAATATTGGGGAAAATGTATTTAAATGGTTAATTTTCAAATTGGGAATAATTTCAGGATGGTCCTGGAAATAATGAGTTACTTTATTTGATAAAATAACATATTATGCCTAAGCCCGAAGTTAAGCAAATAGTAGAGCATATTCTTTGGAAGATTTATGCAATGATAACTTTAGTGCTTAATCCATTAAGCTTGTCGCAGTACACTCCTTAATTTCTGAATCAGAACTAAAGATTAGATCCTTAAAGTATGATAAAGAAATTGAAGGATCTTCATAAATCTATACTTAGGTTTTAGAAGTACTAAAATTGCAATACATAACTCTTAGAGAGTTAATGACCATTCTCAAGGAGATAAAGTCAAAGTTTGCAATTAGGCAAGTAGCGCAAGGCGCACCTTACTTCGATATTCTAGAAGGCCAAGGCTTGGCCAAAGGCTTCTTGAGTGTTGAAACTGGCAAAGGTAAAATCATTATAATCTTCTAGGAAGATAAAGGACATATCCCAAAATGTCTGCCTGAATTGTGGCAAACAGGATCGCGGAAGCGTGACTGCCGTTTGGACAAAGCAGACATGAAGGAATTGAAGACGACCAAGGCTCTGACTTCAAATATGTTTGTCAACATTATGTTCACTACTAGTATTAAAATTGGATTTTAAATACTTAGTGTGGTACATAAATATATACTGATGTTCAGAATCTGCTATTAGCAGGATACTGACTTCAGTTGAGATTTTATCTGCGAATTGGAAATGGGACGAAAGTCGCTGTTTTAACCGTAGATACCTAAGTTTAGGAACTACCCCCGGGTGCGTACCTAAATTTGGATACTGTTATAATGTAACTAGTTTGACTAGAAACATTATCTTTATATCAGTGTTTAACCCGCTGCGGGTGAACCTTTATATTTTAGAACACTAAAGTGTTTCATTATATAAAGATGATATTGAGATAAACACATTAGATGTAAATAACATAATTTATATTTTGAATTTAAATAAAATCTCAAATATATAATATGACAAACAAATAGCTCAAACTGATTTGATCATATGAAACTTTTATGGCATTGTTGTCTGGGACACAATTTAAACAAGACTCATATATCCACACTTTTGAAGAGTGGGTACTCGGACTGATTTGATCCTATTCAAATAAAGTCTACGAATCTAGTTTATTGGGCAATGCGCCCAAAAACACTATTTACTTGGTAAAAGTGCAAAAGCCACTAATCTGTTAGCCCTAGTTCATAGTGAAGCAAGTGGGCCCATGTCTAGCTAGGCTAGATGTACATATGAATATTTCGTGACCTTTACAGATGTGGCATCGTGTCATGGTTATGTGTTTCTTTTGAAACACAAATCGAAAACTTTTAAGTTTCGACACGAAGTAGACAAACAGATCGGCTATAGTATTAAAACGTCACGGTAAGACCGTAATGGAAAATACTTAAGCAATAAGTTTCTTATATACTTGAAAGAGTATAATATTCTTTCAAATGAGGACTCCTCCCGGAACACGTCAGTTTGACGGTGTGTCCAAACGGATAAACCGAATTTTGTTGGACATGATAAGGTTAATCATGAGTCGCTATGCGCTACCATTTCCTTCAACGGATAAGCATGAACAGTGCAAGAACTTATTTTGAATAAGGTTCCATAAAAATATGTTTGACAGATATCATATTAGATATGAACGGGAAGAAACCGGGTTTCTCATTCCTGATATATTTGGGTATGCTATGCATATGTTTGGATGATACCAAACTAGAACCCAAATTTGAAAAGTGCCAATTGTAGGTTATCCTAGGGATACATAAGTATTGTACTTATACAACTCACAAGAGAACAATTAGATTGTTGCTCACCATGATTTCCTAAGAGGAATACCGATATGCAGTGGTAAGTGAGAGGATAGTAAAACTCGATGAAAATCTGAGTAATACTATTCATGGTAGCGATCCTTAATGGAACATAAATAGTTCATCTAGGATGAAACTATACCAGTAATCTTCTAATACACAAGAACCGCGTAAGTCGGAGAGAGTCAGAAAACAACCTGGGGTATGGGTTTCTGATCTCACCTCATAAAGATGTTTATCTTTTGAGGAATACCAACTGACTACGTATGAGGAAGTGATACAAGGTATCGACTCCCTATTATGGGAAAATGCCATATGATCTGAAATGGATTCCATGTATATCAACCAGTTTGGATACTAGTTGATGTACCGCAAGGCATTGTGCCTATTGGTACTGTATAAGTCTTCAAGGAAGACATACATGGAAGGCAACATAACAACGTACTAAGCTAGGCTTGTAGCGAAAATGTATCGTTATCAACATTGTGTTGATTATAATTCAGCCTTTTACCTGTTGCCACGGTGAATCCATTTGGATAATGCTTGATAATGATGCATGTTTCATTAGTGAAATATGACAGCTTAACGGGAAAATCGCTTTCCTGAAAGGAAACCTGTAGGAGGATGTTTACAACATCCTGTCGGTTTTTTCGTACCAAAACTAGCAAACAAGGTTTGCAGGTTATTCGATCCATGTTTGCATTGAAGCAAGCATAGGTTCTTTGAATTATCGTTTTAATGTAATCATAATAGTTTATGATTTAATTCAAAATGAAAAATAATTCTTGTGTATATAAGAGGGTCAGTGGGAGTGCACTGCTAATTGTTGTCCTATAAAATAATGTTAATATGTCATTTCTTGGAAATGATATTTCCATAATATTAATCGGTGAAAGCTTGGCTTTCGAGAAAACTCTCTGAGAACTCGTACATTGAAAAATGTACGTGACCTGGTGTCTCATACGCTTTGAGCATATGGATTCTAAAACAGGCCAACAAAGTTTAAATAACGGAACAGTGAGCTGGAAATCTTCCAAGTAAGATACTGTTACCGTATAAACAACAAATGCGGGTTATTGCTGCAGTTGAGGCGGCAGTAGAAGCCTTCTGGGTCGATAAACAAATCTAATTAGATTAGATATAGTTCTGTTAGCAGCTGAGCTAGGCGTCAGCACAGGCTAAAGAATTAATGGTCTCATCAACGATCCAGATATATACTTCGATAATTCATCTGATTTGTTCGGATCATACATCGTGGCAATGTGATGATCGAATAAATCGCATCAGATGATAATCATGCAAATCCGCTGACGAAAGCTTTTCTCAGCAGTTTGAGCCAACCGTACATAGTTCAGGTGTAAGACACTCGAGTGACTGGCTATAAGCCAAATGGGAGATTGTTGGACAATTATGACCCATAGCATCACTATTTATACAGATCATGGTGTTGTTGTACAAATTAACTATGTGACAAAGGAAATTGCACTCTTATCATTTGTTATTAGATCACCTAGATGTATAAATGATAGGAGGTCCTTATGATTTGTTCCTGGACGGAGAATGATATGAGACAGTATCAGTCCTCGAAGGATAAATCATTAAATATCCCTAGTCGGAGCATTGTCGAGATTGGACATCGATAAATGCATAAAAGACTAGTATTACACTTGTGCGCGTTGTGAGGGCACAACGACATAGTTCTCATATATTTGGGTATATGATACTCATGCAAGTGTAATAGGAGGTTGTGTTTTACCGATGGTACGGGAAACAGCTTCGCTCTGGATAGACCCCATCAGAATTCCATTGGTAGTATGATTATGTGTCTATGGAAGTCCGAAATCAGGGTAGGTGTATTTGGTCTTAACCCGAGACTTGCACCGCTAATACTTGCGACAATCAATATACTTTGGTTGCGGTCGTCCAGGGCTTTAACAGGTTATGTGTACGCCAATGCTGGGTATATTGAGAATCATAGTGTGTTGGGTGTGATGTCAAGACGGAAGTATCACTCCAGTTATAGTGGAGATGATGGTCACGTAGGATACGGTACTAGTACTCTTAAGTACTGCAGTCAACGGGATAAAATGACAAGGTCATGTTTATCCGATTATAGAGACTTGTTACCAGACATCAGACATGTGCTTCGTATGGGGTGTGGATGCTGGATTTCGCCCGAGGTCCACAATCAGAATTTGTAGGTTGGGGGCATTAATGATCCTGCAAAACAAAGATAGAGTGAACGAGAGTAGACTACCACCTGTTGGATAATATGACCCATAGCG
The DNA here is from genome assembly GCA_019454045.1 of Zanthoxylum bungeanum. NCBI lineage: Eukaryota > Viridiplantae > Streptophyta > Magnoliopsida > Sapindales > Rutaceae > Zanthoxylum > Zanthoxylum bungeanum. Next base: position 7,271 of record SKCR01039411.1, read on the forward strand.
TCACTATTTGCACAGATCATTGTGTTGCTGTAGCAAATTAACTATGTAACAAGGAAATTGCACTCTCGTCATTTGTGATTAGATCACCATAGATATATAAATGAAGAGAGGTCCCTATGATTAGTTCCTGGATTGAGATGATATGAGACAGTATCAGTCCACGAAGGATTAATCATTAAATATCCCTAGCCGTAGTATTATCGAGACTGGACATCGATAATGCGGAATAGGCTAGTATTGCACTTGTGCGCGTTGTGAGGGCACAACGGCATAGTTCTCATATATATAAGTATGGATACTTGTGCAAGTGCGATAGGAGGTCGTGTTTCACCGATGGTACGGGAAACAGCTTCGCTCTAGATAGACCCTTCGGAATCCCATTGGTATTATGACTAGGTGTCTATGGGAGGCCGAAATCAAGGTAGGTGTGTATAGTCTTAACCTGAGACTTGCATCGCTAATACTTACGATAATCGATAAACTTTGGTTTTGGTGGTTGGGGGATCTTAACTGGTTCTGTGTTCACCTCTTCTGGGTTTATCAGGAATCGTAGTGTATTGGATGTGATGTCGAGACGGAAGTATCACTCCAGTCATAGTGGAGATGATGTCACGCAGGATACGGTATTAGTGCTCTTAAGTGATGCGCATCCAATCGTGATATTATGACCAGGTCATGAATATCCGATTATAGAGACTAGTTACCAGACATCCGATATGTGTTTCGGACGGGGCAGACACTTATCCAGCCCCAGCCCTAGCACGTGACTATCCGATACTGGGCCGATACGCACAATACATTAGTATACTACGCTTGATATAGATCTTAAATATTCTTAAGGATATGTCCGGAGAATTGGGATGACTTGGTGCTTTGCTAGGAGTTGACCTTGTCTCGTAAATCGGTAGAACGTAGTACTTGGTACGTACGTGATTCGGATACTCCGACGACCGTATTTACTGCCAAAATATCCGGAGATCTCATGGGCCGCTTCCCGATAATCCACCGATGACGCACAACTCGGACTCTTGAATAACCTGGGATTATATAGAAGAGAGAGAAAATTAATCTAGGATTAATTACGGAGATATTTTATCTAGGATAAAATGTCGTCTAGAGAGAGATAATGATTAATTTGGAATTAATCGGTAAATTAATATATTCGATATATTAAACGAAATTAGATTTCGACGCGGAATTGAAATTAGATTTTAATTCGGGCGAACAAATTAATTTAGAATTAATTCGTTAGCAACGTGAATAGTGAATTCGCTAGGCGTAATCATTTAATTACGACGCGACGGAAAAATCGTTAATTCGGAATTAGCGAACCCGAGCCCGAGTGTGATTGCGAGCGCATTCGTATTTCGAATTCGATTGTGGCACGCAAGTCACATCAAGCGTCAAATCAAATGTCAAATCATTCATCACATCAAGCGTCAAATCAAGCTTCACTTTGAGTGATGTGACATTTGATTGATTGATGTGAGTGAGTCGATTGATTGATTGACACATTTCACATCACTTTATTAAAGTGAGTTGACATGAATAGTGAAAGCAAGTGGAGGGAAATCCTTTTGGTTTTTGGCTCCAAAGTTCATTTAATTTATTTGATGAAATTAAATGGAAATTGATTATTATTTTTGGAAAATATAAAATCAAAAGCTTTACACCTTTTTGTCACAAGTCAACAACTTCATCTCTCTCATTCTCTCTTCTCACCTCACGCCCAAACTGAAAAATGTTACTGGTTTTGGAAGCCAAAAAACCATGAGCAAGGGAAGCCAAGAGTTGGGTTTTCATGGTGAAAACCGCAAGTGCTAGCACACTACGAGTCTTGCGAAGGTGGTAGGGAGGTTCACCCATGAGCCGGGATCCGTCGGACGAGGCTTGGAGCTCCGTTCATCATCTCAAAATTCTGTTTTGGAGGACAGTGGGCTGCTGCAGTGGGCGCACCAAGGCAGTGAGTTTCTTGGTTCGATTCATCTCCAAATCGACTCAACCGACCAATGTGAGTATTCCGCTACCTCCGTTGGTGTGTTCACGCATTATTTCATGTCTTGATTTGATCTTGGGACCTTAGAAAAACTCAACAATGGCATCAAGAGCTAATGTTGCAAGCATGAAATTTTAGGGCTTAAAATTTGGGTAAATGTTTGTTGAGAATGATTTGAATAAATTGATTGTTTGAGCATGCTTATAACATGTTAAATTTCATTTTGGTTGGACCAATTTGACGAAAAATGATTTCGAATTATTTTCCCCAAATATCATGCCATGGCCGAATGTATATGTAATTTTGGGATCTTGGATTTTTTTGATTTTTTAATTCATTTGATGAGTTGGAATCGATTAGGTTGACGTTAATTTGAATCGAATTGGATTGGATTTCGAATTGGACAAAAATCCCCAAAATCTTACCTTGGCCGAATTGGTGTATATGCCCTAATGTCTTGGTGATTTTGATTTTTGAACATTGGATGTATTGGAAATCATTTAGGATGTTGATTTGATGTCGATTGTGGGTTCGATTGGATTGAAACCGAATCGGACACAAAATCCCTCTTTTGGCCGAGACCTTTAAGCATGAAGATGGGTTTGATTTTTCAATTTGTGTGTTGGACATATGATAATGAATCAAGCATGATTAATTGGACTAATATGGTGTTTTAGAAATGTTGATTTAGTTGATTGATCATGTAATACACTTTGGTAATTAAATTGGGAAAATTGGATTTTTTGAATTTAATTATTTTGGCCTTATTTTGGAAATTGGATTTAAATGTTGTATTTGGACCTATTGGGCTTGATTTATCAAGTTTGGTTTAGGCCAAATGGATTGGATCCAATTGGGCCCAAAACCTTAACCATAAAGCCCAAATGCGACTTAATGAACCTTTAAAGTTCAATTGGGCCTAATGGGCCAAGATTGATTTATGGGCTTATGGGGTAAATCCCGGATTGGACTTTGGTTATCGGTTTGACCCGAGTTGACCAAAAGTCCACGCCTTAAGAAATCAATCAAAAGCCTATTGGACTTTAATTGAATTGACGTTGGACGTTAATCGGTCTTTGAGACGCATTACGATTAGATTTGGAATTTAAATCGTAAAAGGTTTATTAAATAAAAGTGTAATATTTAATTTAGAATTGAATAGTGAATTAGTATTAAATACATGTTAAATTGGATTTAATGATGTAGTTTAATTTAATTCATGAATTCGTACTTTAAGTACTTATTCGCAAAAATGAGTTTGACTCGAACAAAATCAAATCGTTGTTTGAACATTGGATGATCACTTAATTATCAGATTAATTAATTTGATTAGATTGATTGATAGCATGCTTATGTGTGTGAATACATGGTTGTGTTGAATGAATAATGCATATCGGATGGATATTAGATGGGTGGGCAATTTTAGAAATTGTTGTAATAAATTCGATTTATTAAATTGGACCTGCGTGTCCAGCCTTATCACCTTCTTTCTCTTTGTATTCTCTTCTCACCTATTCCCCTCTATATATATGAGGTTTCTTTAGAAGTGTAGTGTAACGGGTAGAAGTAGTACAAGTGCTAGCTTGAGTGAGAAAGGGAGAGATTTGATCTAGGATCAATGTGTAAAGTATCCATCCTCATATCATTATTATTTTATTTCATACTCGCTTTATTATGTATTTAGAATGCATGTTTAAGGGTGTATGATGATGAGACCTTAACAAAGATAAATAAATTGGTTGCCAATTACGCGAAAATCCCTCAATTTATATTAAGCAAATATCCTTCCATTGAATGATTCTTGTTCAAGATCCGAAGTTGGCATTGGTTTGTTTGGCCAAAGTCAAGACCTTTGTCAATCAAGAATGTACTTGAATCATGAGAGTTTTGTTGCATATCAGTGTCTTGTCCAAATCGTGATTTTTATTGGCCAAAGTCAAGATCACTTTTTGTCCAATGACTTTGATTACGAAACTTTCCTCGTCAATGGGTCCCGCTTAACTGGAATCATTAGGTTTGTTTTTGGCCAAAGCCAAGGCCTAGATGATTCGGAGGATAGGGTTAGGAAAATGTAATGGATACATTGACATTATACATATGTTTCGGACTTGGATGTCCACCTAACCGGATCTAGGAATTGGATGAGATCCAATCTACTCCGACGACCGTATTTACTACCAATATATCCGGAGATCTCATGGGTCGCTTCCCGATAATCCACCGATGACGCACAACTCGCACTCTTGAATAATCTGGGATTATATAGAAGAGAGAGAAAATTAATCTAGGATTAATTACGGAGATATTTTATCTAGGATAAAATGTCGTCTAGAGAGAGATAATGATTAATTTGGAATTAATCGATAAATTAATATATTCGATATATTAAACGAAATTAGATTTCGACGCGGAATTGAAATTAGATTTTAATTCGGGCGAACGAATTAATTTAGAATTAATTCGTTAGCAACGTGAATAGTGAATTCGCTAGGCGTAATCATTTAATTACGACGCGACGGAAAAATCGCTAATTCGGAATTAGCGAACCCGAGCCCGAGTGTGATTGCGAGCGCATTCGTATTTCGAATTCGATTGCGGCACGCAAGTCACATCAAGCTTTAAATCAAACGTCAAATCATTCATCACATCAAGCGTCAAATCAAGTGTCACTTTGAGTGATGTGACATTTGATTGATTGATGTGAGTGAGTTGATTGATTGATTGACACATTTCACATCACTTTATTAAAGTGAGTTGACATGAATAGTGAAAGCAAGTGGAGGGAAAACCTTTTGGTTTTTGGCTCCAAAGTTCATTTAATTTATTTGATGAAATTAAATGGAAATTGATTATTATTTTTGGAAAATATAAAATCAAAAGCTTTACACCTTTTTGTCACAAGTCAACAACTTCATCTCTCTCATTCTCTCTTCTCACCTCACGCCCAAACTGAAAAATGTTACTGGTTTTGGAAGCCAAAAACCGTGAGCAAGGGAAGCCAAGAGTTGGGTTTTCATGGTGAAAACCGCAAGTGCTAGCACACTACGAGTCTTGCGAAGGTGGTAGGGAGGTTCACCCATGAGCCGGGATCCGTCGGACGAGGCTTGGAGCTCCGTTCATCATCTCAAAATTCTGTTTTGGAGGACAGTGGGCTGCTGCAGTGGGCGCACCAAGACAGTGAGTTTCTTGGTTCGATTCATCTCCAAATCAACTCAACCGACCAATGTGAGTATTCCGCTACCTCCGTTGGTGTGTTCACGCATTATTTCATGTCTTGATTTGATCTTGGGACCTTAGAAAAACTCAACACCACCGGTATGGTGGGTGCCGGGTACACTCCGACGCTCAAGTCAGTATAGTGAAATGAGCTGCCATTATGTAATATGCGGAAATAAGGCTTATTATTACCTTACTTTCTTTTGATAGCCGTGAGGGCGGTGACAAAGGAAAGAAATTCTCAGAACTTGTGTCAGAGAATAGAAGTTTGTAAGAATGATGTCAAGCCTCCCTTTGAACCCTGAGTTATCTTCCTTTTTATAGATCTGAAAAGAGATTATTTTGTAGCTGTGATAAAAGCTGGCAATGGGTCTACAATGTGCTGATATATCTGGCTATGGAAACCACAACGTGTCTTGGATCCAACTTTCGGCGTTGCACGTATTTGTGTTTAGAAAAAGTAAAAATAGTTATTAACAACCATGTTTTATGCTGTCTACTTATTTGGCTTTTTCTTTGTAGTGTTATGTACCGGTGGAATAAAGTCTTTTGGGCTGGGTTTTCCAATATGGTTTTTAAGGGCCAATATTTGTGGGCTTTTGGTATTGAATTTTGACGTGAAAAGCCAATTTTACCCTCGGGTCCAAATTTGGCACGTACAGTTTGTTCCCTGCTCTTTAAGTCAAAAAGTTTTTGACTTTGAGAGTAATAAATCGAATGTATCATCTGGGATTTACTTTTATGTAAATTTTTTCTGAATCGGTTGGAGTAATCATAAGTTAAGACTTAATCTTTACAAGATACGTAAGAATGATTTACTGAACCAGTTGAAGATCAGGATTCTGTCTAATCCCATCTGAAAAAATGAGGAACGTTCCCAGTCGACTGAACCTGGTGAAGGTCAGGATAATCCCCATGCTACGGGTCCATGGAACAGGGGAATTACTCATCTCGCCTGGACCAGCTGAGGGCCAGGTCTTGAACTTGACTCTATGTGAGTCAATGGGGAACGTTCCCAGTCGACTGAACCTGGTGAAGGTCAGGATAATCCCCATGCTACGGGTCCATGGACCAGGGGAATTACTCATGTCGCCTGGACCAGCTGAAGGCCAGGTCTTGAACTTGACTCTATGTGAGTCAATGGGGAATGTTCCCAGTCGACTGAACCTGATGAAGGTCAGGATAATCCCCATGCTACGGGTCCATGGACCAGGGGAATTACTCATGTCGCCTGGACCAGCTGAAGGCCAGGTCTTGAACTTGACTCTATGTGAGTCAATGGGGAATGTTCCCAGTCGACTGAACCTGATGAAGGTCAGGATAATCCCCATGCTACGGGTCCATGGACCAGGGGAATTTATAATGTCTTCTGGACCAGATGAAGGCCAGGTCTTCAACTTGACTCTATGTGAGTCAATGGGGAATGTTCCCAGTCGACTGAACCTGATGAAGGTCAGGATAATCCCCATGCTACAGGTCCATGGACAAGGGGAATTTATAATGTCTTCTGGACCAGATGAAGGCCAGGTCTTCAACTTGACTCTACATGAGTCATGGGGATGTTCCCAGTCTACTGAACCTGGTGAAGGTCAGGATAATCCCCATGCTACAGGTATATTGTTGAATGGGTTCAACAAGTTCCAAGCTATATGCGTGTATATGTCGACTGAGATGTTCATCAAGTTTCAAGTTATGTGTTTGGTTTCTTTGATAACTCACAAGCTTTTCACTAGAGGATGTCGGCTGAGATTCATTTCATGTCTCGAGAAATGCAAGTGTACTAAGTATAATAATCCCCAAATCACAGACTTGATGATGTCGACTGGGATCATCAATAAATCCCAATGTTTCGCACCAAGCTACACGTTGAGATGTCAATTAACTCTTGATTAGTCTCAAGTCAAGAGGGTGTTATGTCTACTGGGTTTTTCTTTAAACCCCAAACTGCACTTGTAGAACACACATCATGTTAGACAGTAATGACCCATAGCGTCACTATTTTGTAAATGATATTGTATTATTGTACAAAATTAACTATGTAGTAATGAAATTGCCTTTTACCGTTTTGTAATTTATTTACGATGATATATAAATGGTAAAAGTCCCTATGATTAGTTCCGGATTGTGATGATATGAGACAGTATCAATCTATAAAGGTTTAATCATTAAATATCCCTAGTCGTAGTATTATCGAGATCGGACATCGATAATGCGGAATAGACTAGTACTGCACTCGTGCATGTTGTGAGGGCACAACGGCATAGTTCTCATATATTTAAGTATAGGATACTTATGCAAGTGCGGTAGGAGGTTGTGTTTTACCGATGGTACGGAAAACAGCTTCGCTCTGGATAGACCCCGTGGAGTCCCATTGGTAGTATGTCTGCGTGTCTATGGGAGTCCGCTTCAGGGTAGGTGCATATGATCTTAACCTGAGACTTGCATCGCTAGTACTTACGACAATCGGTAAACTTTAGTTTTGGTGGTCCAGGGCTTTAACGGGTTCTGTGTACACCTCTTCTGGATTTATCGAGAATCGTAGTGTATTGGATGTGATGTCAAGACGGAAGTATCACTTCAGACATATGGAGAAGATGATCGCGAGGGATACAGAACTAGTACTCTATAATGGTTGCAACCATCGGGATAATATGACTAGGTCAGGATTATCCGATTCAAAGAGACTGGTTGCTTGATGTCTGATATCTGTATCGTATGGGGCAGACACATCTCCAGCCCCAGGCCTTACATGTGATCATCCGATACTGGTTCCATATACACTATACTACGGTATACTACGCCTGTTATAGATCTTATATTCCAATAAGAATATTTCTAGAGAATTGGGTAGACATAGCGTTTTGCAAGAGGCTAACCTTGTCTTGTAAATCGGGAAAAACGTAGTACTTGGTACGTACGTGTTCGGATAGTTCGACAACCGGATTTACTGCAACATATCTAGGGATCTCTTGGGTCGCTTCCCGAAGATTCACCAATGACGTATGATTCAAACTCGATTAATCTTGGATTAATTACGGAGAGACTTTATCTTGGATAAAGTACTATATAAGAGAGAGAACGGTTAATTTGGAATTAATCGGAAAATTATTATATTCGATATAATAATCGAAATTCGATTTCGACGCGAAATTAAAATTAGATTTTAATTCGGGCAAACGAGTTAATTTAGAATTAATTCGTTAGCGACGTAAATAATAATTTCGCTAGGCGCAATTATTTATTTAATTCGATTTAATTAACGTCGCGACGTAAGTTCGGTATTTCGGAAATATCGAACCCGAATGCGTGAGTGCACGTGGGCCCACTTTCATTTGGAAACGTGTGGGGCCCACATGACACATGTCATTATATGCATTATTTAATTGTTGATGCATTGCATGGAGATAGTGTACAATGCACTCAAGGGTATTGCATGGAAATTGAGTGTTTGACACTCTAAGCCATTGCATGGTTTGGGTCATAAGTTTATTATTATTTAATAAATATTATGGCATAAATATAAATTGATTTTTGTAACAAAAAATCATATCTCTCCTCCCTCTCAAATTACCGAAACTGTCATAGTTTCACAGCTCTCCATTTTCAGGTTTTTGTTCCAAAAGCTTGAAGATTTTGTGATTGTTTGGAACATTAAATCACATTCAAGGCTAGCACCTTCAAGGGATCATACAAAGGTGTTATGGGAAACTCATCTTAGAGCTTGGAAGGATCAAACATTGCTTGGAGCTTCTCTTTTCTGTTTGGCCGAATCCATCACTGCACAAAGGA
>SKCR01039412.1:0-16339 GCA_019454045.1 Zanthoxylum bungeanum
TAATGGAACATTAATTAAAATGATGAATTAGGGTTACTGGAGCATATCCCCAAGAGTATTGAAACTAATTCGGTAACACTCAATATCATACGAATCATATCATATAAGATTCGATTTCTCCTACTAACCAATTCCATCACGATGGAATCGTAGAAGAATAATATTGAGTAAGAATCATATTCATTTAATAACCTTAGAATTAATTGCCATAAATTCATATGTTTGATCATATCACACATCTTAGAACAAATCAAAGACTCATGATGAATTTTAATGATATAGTTTTCAAAACTTCAAATCGAATATCTTTGAACCAGTCAAAAAATCTGGTCTTAAAGAAAAACTATCCAAGGAAATTTCTAATTTATGAAACTACATACATCTAATGTATTAGTTTAATAAATCTGTGGTCCAATGACGATCATTGGTTAAATGAGATTTAATCACTTCCTGAATACAATATTCATTAAATGGATAAGGATAGGTGGTGTGATCTCATATCAGACCATCCTTTACCATATAGAATAAGTATCTAATATTTATATGATTAAATCTCATAAAGCACTGTTCTAAGTGTAGGCATTACATTTTTGCATGTGAAACCCGATGATGAGTCTCAGTTGAGGCACTACCTTTTAAGTCGCGGGAGCCGCGGGAAACGGACGTCGGAAGGGAGGAGTCAAGAATTGACTCATATTCGGATTAAGTTCGCTGGTTTAGCTTCGAGTTACTTGTTGGTTTTCCGTTTTAAAAATTATTCCCGGCCCAAAACACTCACAAATCACCTTGTCCACACAAACCAAACCCACCAACCAAAGGCCCACACGCCCATTCACCCTAATACACACCCAAATTAAATCAAATATTAAGTTAAATATTAATTAAATAATGTGATTAAATAAAATAATAATTAAATCATTTACCAAATTAAATAAAACATAAAATAAAATCATGCCTAATTTAAACAAATCAAATATGTTATATACCTAAATTAAAAAGATGATATGCCTAATTAAAATCAATTATAACAAATTAAAAATATTGACTTCCTAATCTAACAAATTAAATGCCTAATCCTAACCAATCACATATATTGACTTCCTAATCTAAACCAAATTTGTCCCCCCTCAATCTTTGACTTTCCTTACTCAACACAAAATCAAATCCCTTCATTGTGAGACAAGGTGAAGCCCTAGCCCTTCTCTATATAAACCACACTTTTCCAAGGCATTCACTCCTCCTAGTTCACGCCCATCACAAGAAATAAAGAAGCAAAGAATTTCCATGAATATTTATTTTTATTATTTATTGAATATTGTTCGCATGATTGTTATGCTAAAATGCATGTTGTGGCCCTTGAGTAGATAAATATGCATGTATCATGAAATTTTGTATGTTGTGGACTTGGAATAAAATAAAAGATGTGTCAACTCTCGCGGTATATCGGATGGAAACCCGGACATAAATTTCATAGCTGATTCCGAATGGACGGTAATATGATCTGTACTCGGGATACAACTCCACGTACCGCTTGAGTAAACGGCACCCTCTTTTGTTTTATGTTGTTTTGGTTTATTTATTTTTCGTCATTTGAATTCTGCATGTTACTTGTTTATGCATGATTCAATCGAGCGCATGGGCTTAGTAAGTGCGATGAAAGGTCCCCTATTTGGAGGGGTTAAAATCATTTACCACGATGCTTTACCGCGCCGGTTGATGTGTGTTCGGTTGAATGTAAGATATGTTCAATCGGGCATACTAAGTTTGATATTATTGTTTTTAATTCTTTGTATGCATGATGCAATCGAGCGCATGGGCTTAGTAAGTGCGATGAAAGGTCCCCTATTTGGAGGGGTTAAAACCTTTTACCACGACGCTATGCCACGCCGGTTGATGTGTGTTCGGTTGAATGCAAGATACGTTCAATCAGACATACTAAGTTCGATATTATTGTTTTTAATTCTTTGTATGCATGATGCAATCGAGCGCTTGGGCTTAGTAAGTGTGATGAAAGGTCCCCTATTTGGAGGGGTTAAAACCCTTTACCACGACACTTTACCGCCCCGGTTGATGTGTGTTCGGTTGAATGCAAGATATGTTCAATCGGGCATACTAAGTTTGATATTATTGTTTTTAATTCTTTACATGCATGATTCAATCGAGCGCATGGGCTTAGTAAGTGCGATGAAAGGTCCCTTATTTGGAGGGGTTAAAATCCTTTACCACCATGCTTTGCCGCGCCGGTTGATCTGTGTTCGGTTGAACACAAGATATGTTCAATCGGACATAATAAATTTCATAAAGTTATCTTTATCTTTGTACTCATCGTAACGAAAGGCGCATGGGCTTATTGTGTTGGATTAAAGGTTCTCCATTTGGGGGAAGAAAAGCCTAAAAGGCTACCTTTACCACGATATTTTCCGTGTCTTTCATCTATTGATTGCATCGTCTATCCCTGTCTTGGCTCGACCTATTGTCATTGGTGTACCCATATTCTCAGCCCTTGCTTCAGCCTATTACCAGCCAATAGCCATAGGTCTTCAAGTACATACACTTGCACCCTCCACACGTCCCCTGCGCAAGCAATCTACACACATACCATTGGCCTCAAGCCATTAGCCACATCAACGCACGCATAGTCAATCCATAAACTGCCACCCAGACCTGCATGCCACAACACCCACGCTCACGTCCCATTCACTCATGCACACACTGCCATTCACTCACGCATATACAGCCCAGTACACTAACCTAATACTCACCCACTGACTATCGCTAATTCCTACAATTGCCTTCACGCCCTGAAATACAAACAGTCCCCACACACTCAAACAATTCACGCAATTCGTCTGCCATTAAGCTGTTTACCACAAGCACAACTCTTCACCCCATAAAGCCATATTGCACTCACGCACACACTCACAACTATCACATAAAGCCAACTATACCATTCATGCATGTATTATGAAATCCCATATAGTCATTTTTATCCTTGTACGCATCATAGTGAAAAGTATGTTTATCCCATTGGTTGCATCATTTACCTTCGTCTTGGCTCAACGTATCGTATTAAAATTCATATATCCATGTCATGATAGCATTTGAGTATTATTTCTTGTGGTATATCGGATGGAAACCCAGACATAAATTCCGTAGCCGATTCCGAATGGACGGTAGTGCTGTCTGTACTTGGGATACAATTCCACGTACCACTTGGAAAAGTGCTCACATGTGTGCTTGTGTGGTTAGTGTGTGTGCTTGTGTTTTTCGTGAATATAATATGCCAATGAAGTTGTATGTTCGTTGCTACTTTGATGTACTTTCAAGCATGCAATCTTAGATGTGAAATATATGTAAATTTAGGTGTAAGTTTTATCTTGTACATGTGAATTTTGAAGCATGATACTCTTGGAAATAAGTGTTACTTAAACTTGATTAAATTATTACATAAATCCTTTCATTACAAGTGACATAAGTAAGGGAACATTCCGAACCCAACGGTTTGAGGTCTTCTCTTGCGAGGGGTGAGTGCGGCCTTAAATCTCATTTTCCCGGTTCACATCGGGTGGCGACTCAATTATTCTCCAATTTAGTCCCCCGCGGGCTACTCCGTACTCCCAATCGGGCCGCGAGCCCTGATGAATGGTATTTATATCACTATTTCCCACTCATTTAACCTAATATTTTGTATAGTTTCTTGAGTTTTGTGAACGTTTTGATATGTTTTGTGTTATTTTGTAGATAAATAAAGTTTGGAAAGCATTGGAGGCAATTTGGGGCAAAAACGGACAAAAATGCGTCAACAGGGATATTTTGGTCTTAAACGCGTCGCAACGCCAATCCTTTCGTGTCGCGACGTCTAAAATGCGCAGAATAGTGCTAACGTGCGCCGGGTCAACAAATCAGAATCTGAGAAAAGTTTGACTTTGCTAAAATGCGCCGTGACAAGTGTCACCATCACAACCGATCTGCTAACATGCGCCGTGCCACGTGTCAGCATCCTACGGTGCCGACAGTCATCATCGCCACGTGTCGCCACGTCACCGCTATGTCATCAGCCACGTCAGCAAGTCAACAAGTCAAAATGCCACGTGTCGTGCCACATCATCATCAGCCAATTAGGAAGTGACACGTGTCGCAATTCTACGATGCCGACAGTCTCTTTCCCACGTGTCGCCACGTCGTCGCCACGTCACCGCCACGTCAGCATCAATTATTGGATATCCTATCCTTATCTGACACGTGGCGGATAAGAATCTCAGCGACCAATCAGAAGCCGACACGTGTCACAATAATTGAAGCCCAACCACTCTGCCACGTGTCACCTTATCAGCTTATCCAGAATCTTCAAACCAGCGAACCAGAGCGTGCCACGTCGACAAATCCAGCGTAGCGACGCTGAGAACCTGGCGTCGCGACGCTGGATCCTACCGAGGCCTATAAATTGAGCTCGAGATTTCAGAATTCAGTGTACCTTCCTCTCTCTTCAATTCTTTCTAAAGAGAGAGTTTCTCTCTCTAGATTCTTTAGTTTTTAGTTTTTAGTTTTTTAATTTTTAGTTTTGTAATTAATTTTAATTACGTTTTTTAATGATAGTAATTTAATTTTTACTTTTTACTTTTTACAGTTTTTACTATTTACCATGAGGAGGTAACTTCCCCAACTAGGGTAAAAGGTAATTCTTTTACTGTTACTATTTAGATTAATCTCCCTTAAAAATAATATATTTACTATTTAAAATATTGACTTAAAAAGGATACCGCCAGATTGGTCGGTTGGTAATTCATTTTAATCTGGTATAAACCTGACTAATAAAGGATATCGCCAGATTGGTCGGTTGGCAATTTAATTTTGGTTCCGCCTTTATGGCTGGTTGGACTTAATTTGACTTAATCAGGTTACCGCCTATATGGCTGGTTGGAGAAAGAATCACAAGTTTTTATATTATTTTATGGGAGATATCTAAATTAGTAGTAGTAAAAGTAATTCCTTTTACCTTAGCATTTTATTTTATTTTACTTTTCAGTTTTATTTTATGTCTTTTACTTTTCAGTATTTTTACTTTATGTCTTTTACTTTTAAGTTGTTACTAGCCCTAGTTATGTGTTAGTTATCTGGGGTTGTGATGAATTCTAATATCACCGGTTTATAAGGGGTTATTTTATAGTTTGGGTAATTTAAAGGTTTACTTATTAAGTCTTAAGCTTAATGCTTCTTGTTGTCTGATTACCAATAAGATTGATGTGGTAAATCTAAAATGAACTAGACATAGGGATTTTAGGTTTCAGCCTTAGACTTAATAGCCCACGATCTTCCTTGAGGATAGATAACCCTTTAATAGATTTCCTTACAGGATATGAATATACCTGTCGGGCGGGGGTAGCCATAATTGGAACTTAAACTTAATGAATCCAGATAATTTGGTTGACATAGACATATGGTTCAATTGGGTTAAACTGGGTATTTGCGTCTGACCATCGACAGAGGCTTTTGCATAATTTAGTGTTCCAGGTTAGTAAACTGATTTATTACACAAACATAAAATAACCACTTCATCTTTTAAATGATATTAGAATGATTCACGACCCTAGATCTTTGTGTCTTTTGTTATTTTCCTTAGTATTTTCTTTTGTCTTTTTATTTATTTATTTTGTAAAACCACATTCAACCAATCAAACAATCATTCTTTTCTCCATTTAATTAGATATCTTTAAATAAATAGATTCAACAATTAATAACAACAGTAGGAATTAAGTCCTCGTGGGATCGATATTTTTATACTACTTGAACGATACGTGCGCTTGCGTTATACGTGTGTGTTTACGCCGGTCAAGCCCGGGACAACATGCATCGTCCAGTTCCTGTGTCCTACATTCTGGTGAATCCACTGGGGATAGAGAATCGGCCCCGAAATATTGTCTTGTAGTGTTTGGATTTATGTTCTAATTGACCGTGTCTATAGTGGATGAAATGGGGGTTTAATCAAAGGTATTCTGAGGCTAGGTAATGGTTTGGTGTCTTCCTTCACTCACTACCTTTCTAGAAGGAAAATCTGTGAAGGCACCTAGATAGCCATCTACTCGTAGCCTATTGTGATGGACTAATTTGGAGGACTCGTTGTTTATTCCTGACACCAAGTGATAAGAGCCTAAGAGGCTTGGGTATTTAAGTGAGCCTCGCTCCACCCTCCCTCTGGGGAATCTACACTGGGAAATCCATTTGATAGTCAGTCACACACCATAGCTCATTGGCACGTACCTTAGTGTATAAAAAAGGGTGCACTCACTTGGTCGCTCGAACCCTTGATTGGGGAGACCTAGTTGTGGGCCATCCTTCGCCGGTGAGAGCCTTTGTCTACACTCTTGCGAACCCACCCATAGACCGGGGTTGTATGGTTAAAGTAACAATTATTTCCTTGAGTATGCGCTTGTGGACCATCCTCATTTAGATGTAGTTGGACTATTGTCAGAAATGCGGACTTGCTGGGCCATTTAAACTGGGGCGAGTTCGTACCTTATGACTATTAGGCCCGAAGCTTCTGAAATGTTGATGGGCCATTACGTAGAAATTATTATTTTATGTTTGCATTATCTTTCTTTTATGCTTGTGTTTGGGAACATCGTCGTTTGGATCCATTTGGACCATTTGTCATGGGATATGGGCTTGTTGGGCCATTTAAACTAGGACAAGAACGTATTTTATGACGATTGGGCCAAAGGCTTCTAAGTGTTGATGGGCCACGTTGTGCTTATTTTCGGAACATTACCATTTGGATTTAGTTGGGCTCCTTGTCATGAGATGTGAACTCGTTGGGCCATTTAAACTGGGATGAGTTCACTCCTATGAAAATTAGCTCGAAAGCTTCTAAAATGATAACGGGCCAATTTTTTCGAAAATTTTAATTAATTTAGTATGTTATATATGTTACATGTATCTCATGCACCTCATACATACATCATGCTAACACCTTCTATGTCTCAAAAAGACATCATAGATACCGTTTGGGTTAGAGAAGGGACAAGGTTCATTAAAATAACAGTAACAGTCATGAGTGAATCCGGTAACGAAGTATCCCGTATGGATCAGTTAGAGAACGGTCTCGCCAAGATCACTGAACAGTTGCATGCTTTGACTACTGTTGTGGCTGGTATAGTCGGGTCTCGTGTTGGGGGTAGTTCTGGGGATGTGAGGCAAGAGGAACCTCCGAACAGATTAGGGGATGATATCCCCACTTTTGATGATGATATGGCAGAGTATCTGGGTCTCAGGCAGAGTTACAGAAGCTCCGGGATCAGGTTGAGTCAGTTACCCGCAAGAGGAGGGGTAATAATGAGGATTTACTGGATTATGACACACTGACTTTCGAGGAACAGTTGCCGGCACAGTTCAAGATGCCTGATATGGCTATGTTTAATGGGAATGGGGATCCAAGGGTGCACCTCCGACAGTTTGTATCAGTCATGAGTTCAGTTGGCTTATCTCAGCGCCAAGTGCAGAAAATGTTTGGAATGTCGCTCGAGGGAGCTCCCGTGGTGTGGTACCACAGTTTGGAGAAGAAAGTGAAGGAAGATTGGAGGGAGTTGGCTGATGCTTTCCTGAAGTTGTATGTCACTGACCTAGAGATCGATATGTCACTCCGTGATCTGGAGAATGTTAAGCAGAAATCGGAGGAGAGTTTTAAGGAGTATGTGGACCGGTGGAGGGGTCAGTTGTTAAAGATGCAGACTAGGCCTTCGGAGAAGGATCAGATTAAGATGATTATCAAGGGCACCAGACCCTCCATTTACAGCAAGTTGAGGAGGATGACCTCCATGATTACAGACTTTCGGCAGTTGAGGGAGACTGTCATGGACATTGAAGACGAAGAGGCAGAAAACAAGAAGTTTTATGGCTTAAGTAGGAGGCCAGTTGGAGGGACATTGGGAACTAAGCCTGTTTCTGCTGAGATTGCCGCTATCCGGAACCAGAGATTTTCCAACTTGGGAAGGCCCCTGTCCAATGTGCTAGAGAAATTGAAGAGGCAAGGGCTCTTAAAACCCTTGGAAGCCAAACCATTACCCAATCCCCCACCATCACATTATAACCTAAGCCTTTACTGTCACTTTCACCAACAAAAGGGCCATGACACTGACAATTGCGCCCGACTCTGCCATGAAATCCAAGACCTGATAGATTCCAAGAAAATACCTGACCCAGAAACAGAACAGCCTAACACACACAGAAACCCCTTACCCAATTACCGTGCCGTACCACCACCAGCCTATATGATCAATTCTGGCCTCCCATAAGACCTTGTCCTAAAATCCTTTCACCTTCAAGCCTTTTGCCTGGGAATCTGGGATAGTACTAGTGAAGATGAGACTGAGCAGGGGAAAAACTTTTGGCTTGATTTCTCTAGCAGTGATGAGGAAGAAGTAAGGGGAATGACGCGCAGTGGTCCTTTTTACAATGATATGGCAGAGAAGGGTAAGAAAGTTTTGACAGATGGTAGAGAAGTGGTTGAGACTGTAGAAAATACTGAGGGGGATATTGCTGAGGCAATTGAGGAAGACTAGAGCACAAGTGAGTATCTGGGAACTGTTATGTGCATCTCGGGAGCATAGGCATGCCATGGTCGAGGCCTTGAGCAAGATTGTGCTACCGGAGGATGCCAACCCTGCAATGTTTGTTGGGTCAGTTCAGAAAGAAGCTTTGCAGATATCTTTTTCTGAGAATGAACTCCCGGCGGAGGGAAGAAATCATAATAGGCCTCTATTTATCAGGGCCGAGGTGAGGGGCAAGAGAACTTCATGTGTGATGGTGGATGACGGTTCATCCATCAATGTGTGCCCGCTGAAAATTCTGGCGAGATTGGGTATGAAAGCATTAGACTTGGACCCCTCCAGCATTACTATTAAGGCTTATGATGACAGTAAAAGGGGAGTTGAGGGTACTTTTGTGGCTATGGTCAAGGTAGGCCATATTGAAGATGAAGTTGAGTTTACAGTGCTGGACATCCCAGCCACTTTTGCCTTGTTGTTGGGAAGGCCTTGGTTTCACAAACTTGGGGGCGTGCCTTCCACTTTACATCAGATGATCAAGTTCCCGTATGAGGGAGAAGTTGTTACTATCTGGGCTGAGGTAGATAATGTCGTGGCTGCCTTGGAGATACAACCTTTCACGAGGTTTCAGGTGTCAGCTACTTTTGAGGAATGGGTGGATCCTAGGGTGGCTAGGATCATGAAAAAATGAAGTTTGAATCGGGTGAAGGTTCAAGACTGCCAGATTTCAGAGGATAGACTACTCGGAAAGGTTTGGGGTAAAAATCTGATGAAGAAAAATCGAAGGTCAAGAAAAAGGGCCTGAAACTGATGGAGTGTCTTGTGAAAGCTTCAGGATATCAATGGGAGCCTGAACCTATGGAAGTTAATGGAATTGTGGTACCTGGGTTTGAGATCTTCCAAAAATATGTTGAGTAAGAAGCTGATAGTTGAAGAAATTGTGAAGAAAGAAGAAGAGAATTGGGAGGAAGAACTAATGAAGTTGGAGAGCCTGACTCTGGGAGAGGACGAAAAGCCTGAGGAAGACCTGATTGCAGAGGAAGAAGTTTCTATAGATGATGAAGACATTTACCTTCCTGATTTGTTTGAATGTACTTCCGCATTATCCAATAATAAAGACATTTCTTTTGCTTACTTGCCTGAGTCATTTCCATTTACTCTGCACGAATCAAGCATATTTGATATCAGTTCGGCCAGAACTATGCATTTAACTTGCGTACGCTTGAGAACCCCAAAGAAATTTTGATTGCAAGTGAAGTTACCTCTAAGAGAGAGAGAAACTAGAAGAATGTTGGTCAGATATGCCAAAGTGTTTGCTTGGTCCTATGAGGACATGTCTGGGGTAGACAGAAACATTGCCCAACACACAATACCAATTTATCCGAATATGAGGCCAGTAAAACAGAAACTCCGATGGATGAGACCAGAATGGGCTGAAAGTCAGAGAATAAGTTAAGAAATAGATAGATGTGGGGTTCCTGGAAGTAGTAAAGTTTCCTGAGTGGTTGGCTAATATAGTACCGGTGCCAAAGAAAGATGGGAAGGTCAGAATGTGTGTAGACTACAGAGATCTCAACAAGGCTTGTCCGAAAGATGATTTTCCTCTGCAGCATATAGATGTTCTGGTTGATAGTGCGGCTTTATCTGCTATGTATTCATTTGCATATGGATTTTCAGGTTAAAATCAGGTTCTCATGGCTGAGGAAGACAAACACAAGACTGCATTTGTTACTGAGTGGGGTACTTATTGTTACAAGGTAATGCCGTTTGGGCTCAAGAATGTAGGAGCTACTTATCAACGGATGGCCACTACATTTTTCCATGACTTGATGCACAAAGAGATTGAGGTGTAGTGGATGACATGATGGTGAAATCAGAGACAAGAGTTGGGCATATTGAAGCACTGGAAAGGTTCCTTCAGAGAGTTGACAGATACAACATGCGGCTTAATCCCAAGAAATGTGTGTTTTTGGGGTGACATCAGGGAAATTGCTTGGTTATACAGTGGGAATGGGCGGAATAGAGGTAGACTCCGAAAGATCAAGGCAATCACAAAAATGCCTGCACCGAAGACAAAAAAAGAAGTCAGAGCATTCTTGGGGAAGATTCAGTACATCAGTCGGTTCATCGCCAAGTTGACATCAGTATGTGAGCCTATCTTCAAATTGTTGAGAAAAGATCAGCCAGTGAGATGGAATGAACAGTGTCAGACAGCCTTCGACAAAATCAGAGAGTACTTGGTAAATAAAGCCTCCTGTATTGAAACCTTCGAGACCGGGCAGACCTTTGGTATTGTATTTGGCTATAGAATCAGAAGCACTGGGGGCAATGATGGTACAGGCTGATGAGACAGGGGTAGAACATGCAGTCTATTATCTGAGTAAGAAAATGCTCCCGTATGAGGCTCGATATCAGGAAGTTGAGAAGATCTGTCTTGCAGTGGTATGGGCTTCCAAAAAATTACGGCATTATTTCCAGTCATACAAGATCCAGGTAGTGGCAAAGGAAAATCCTCTGAAGTATCTTCATTCAGTGCCTTCACTAGTGGGAAAATTGGGCAGATAGTTGGTATTGCTGACATAGTTTGACATTGAGTATCTCACCTCCAAAGTGATCAAAGGGCGAGTAGTAGCAGAGTTTCTGGCATTGCAACCTGTTGAGGGGGAGCAGTATAAGTTTGAATTTCCAGACGATAGATCCAAGCAATAACAGTTCAGAGATGGAAGATGTACTTTGACGGAGCAGTGAATTACAAGGGAGCCGGAATTGGGATCGTGATAGTAACCCCGAGGGAGAGACTTTGCCTTAGGCCAAGAGGTTGACATTCAGAGTGACTAATAACATGGCCGAGTATGAAGCATGTGCTTTTGGTTTGACAGCATTGATAGCCTTGAAGGCCGGAGTGTGGAAGTCTACGAAGATTCTATATTGGTAGTCCAGCAGATGCGAGGAGAATGGGAATTGAAAGAAGAACGGTTGAAACCTTACCTTTTTTTACCTCAGAAAGTTGGCACAGGTTATCCCCGAGTGTAAGTTTCAGCAATTACCGAGAGAAGAGAATCAAATGGCAGATGCATTGGCTACACTTGCAACAACTTGGGAAAATCCAGAAAAGTTAGTGATCGGACCGTTGATACTGACAACAGCAAGCAGACCTGTTTATGAGACAGAAAGAATTCTGGAAGTTGAGGTCGACGATGGTAAACCTTGGTATTATGACATTCAGAGGTATCTGGAACATGGTGAACTCCCGGAAGGGGCAGGCAGAAAAGACAGAATAGCCATTCAGAAGTTAGCTTCCCAGTATGTGACTTTGAAAGGGGAACTGTACAAGAGGCAAGCAAACGGTATTCATTTGAAGTGTTTGAGAAAAGAAGAAGCTCAGCATGTAATGGAAGAAATACACGCCGGGGTATGTGGTCACACATGAACGGGTTGAATCTGTCCCGCAAGATAGTGAGACAAGTTTTTATTGGTCAACCATGGAAACAGACTGCGCGAAGATGGTAAAGCACTGTCATGACTGTCAAGCACACGGTAATTTTAATCACTTACCACACACAGAATTGCACGGGTTGTTAGAGCCGTGGCCTTTCTCAGCATGGGAATTGATATGATTGGAGAAATTCGACCAAATGCATCGAATGGGCATCGCTTCATAGTAGTGGCCGTAGATTACTTCTCGAAGTGGGTGGAAGCCGAATCATTCCGCAATGTTACAGAAAAATAGATGGCAAAGTTTATAGCTCGGAACACTCATTTTTCGGTATGGTATGCCGCATCATGTAGTGACAGACAACGGAGTTCAGTTTCAAGGAGAGAAGAAGGCAATGTTACAGAGGTATGTGATAGGCCACCACAAGTCATCACCGTACAGGCCGCAGGCAAATGGGGCAGTTGAGGCAGCCAACAAGACTATAAAGACGATTTTAGCCAAGATGACAGAAAATTGCAGAGATTGGGCCGAGAAATTACGTATGCTTTGTGGGGGTACAGAACATCAGTAAGAACAGCAACAGGGGCCACACCTTACTCTTTGGTCTATGGAATGGAAGCAGTATTGCCAGTAGAAGTGGAAATACAGTCCATGAGGGTATTAGCAGAGGCAGAATTACCGGAACAGGAGTGGGACGCACAGAGGTTTGATCAGTTAGCACTATTGGATGAGAAGAGAACGAAGTCTTTGTATCACATGCAATTGTATCAGAAGAGACTAGCCCGGGCATTCAACAAGAAAGTACGCCCCACCAAGATCAGAAAGGGTGATTTGGTACTTAAGCAGTCGAGGCCGTTGACGACAGATCCGAGGAGGAAATTCAGACCTAACTGGGAAGGACCTTACATAGTGCAGAAGGTAATGGGAATGGAGCAGTGAGGCTATCAGACTTGGAAGGAAACGAGTTCACCGAGCCGATCAACGTGGACAGATTGAAACAGTACTTTGCCTGAGGGAGAAAGGACCGAGCGGTCACCAAGGGAATTGGCAGAAGACCTAACCCAACTGGAGTAGGAAAATCATTCATGCATACACGTAACATTGCATTCTTTCCGTGTTTGTTTTTTTTTTTTGTGTCGCAGGTTCGAAGAAAAGAGAAAGCGGTAGAGATGAGCCAAACAGCGTCAGCGCAGTTTCAGTTTTGGGGATAAGTCCCAGGCGGCGAGGCCCGTATCGGCTTGGGGGCGAAGCCCCACATCATCATCAGTTTGAGGGTGAGGTCCCTATGGTCAGCGGTGTTGGGTCGAGGTGCCCCCGTTGTCGTTTTAGTTCCAGGATGCGTCCCAGGGTCGAGGTGCCCACTACATCATCAGTTTGAGGGCGAGGTCCCTATTGCCAGCGGTGTTGGGGTCGAGGTGCCCAGGGTCGAGGTGCCCCCATTGTCGGTTGTAGTTCCGGGATGCGTCCCAGGGTCAAGGTGCCCACTACATCATCAGTTTGAGGGTGAGGTCCCTATTGTCAGCGATGTTGGGGTCGAGGTGCCCAGGGTCGAGGTGCCCCCGTTGTCGGTTGTAGTTCCGGGATGCGTCCCAGGGTCGAGGTGCCCATTACATCATCATATTGAGGGGAGGTCCCTATTGTTAGTGGTATTGGGTCGATGCCCCCCCCGTTGTCAGTTGCAGTTATCGGGATGCGTCCCAGGATCGAGGTCCACTGTAGCACCAACTCAGTTCGAGGCAGCAACGAGCCAGGTAAGTGAAAATGTATTGCATAACTTTGATAGGATTGTTCAAAGTCACACACTGCACAAGTCCCATCAAAGTGGGGGCGACTATAGGCATTGCATTTTTGCATGTGAAACCCGATGATGAGTCTCAGTTGGAGGCACTACCTTTTAAGTCTCGGGAGCCGCGGGAAACAGACGTCGGAAGGGAGGAGTCAAGAATTGACTCATATTCGGATTAAGTTCGCTGGTTTATCTTCGGTTACTTGTTGGTTTTCCTTCCGTTTTAAAAATATTCCTGGCCCAAAACACTCACAAATCACCTTGTCCACACAAACCAAACCCACCAACCAAAGGCCCACACGCCCATTCACCCTAATACAAACCCAAATTAAATCAAATATTAAGTTAAATATTAATTAGATAATGTGATTAAATAAAATAATAATTAAATCATTTACCAAATTAAATAAAACATAAAATAAAATCATGCCTAATTTAAACAAATCAAATATGTTATATACCTAAATTAAAAAGATGATATGCCTAATTAAAATCAATTATAACAAATTAAAAATATTGACTTCCTAATCTAACAAATTAAATGCCTAATCCTAACCAATCACATATATTGACTTCCTAATCTAAACCAAATTTGGCCCCCCTCAATCTTTGATTTCCTTGCTCAACACAAAATCAATTCCCTTCCTTGTGAGACAAGGTGAAGCCCTAGCCCTTCTCTATATAAAACACACTTTTTCAAGGCATTCCCTCTCCTAGTTCACGCCCATCACAAGAAATAAAGAAGCAAAGAATTTCCAACCCCCTCTCCAAGCTCTCCATTCACGCCAATCACAAGAATAAGTAACAAAAAATATTCTTTTCATCTCCTCCACTCTATAGCCGAACACATCACCCTCCTCAACCCCTCCATAACCGAAAATAACAAGCCTTTATATCCTCCTAAAGCCACCGAAACCAGCCTATACACAGCAGCCCTCCATCACCGAAAATTGCAACCAAAACCGAACTGCAGTGAACACAAAAAACTGCACTCAAAGCCTCCTTAAAACCACAAAAATAGCAACCCAAACCCCCCTAAAAAAACGCAAAAACAGTCCACTAATAGACCTGAAACAGTCAGCAGAAGATACAGAGAAAACAGAAGCAAAACGGAGACCAAACAACAAGCAAAACAGCAAAACAGTGAGCTAAGACGCTAAACCAGTGAACCGGAGAAGTTGAGGAGCTTTACCCTTCCGATCTCCGTGAAACGCAAGTCCGAAAGTCGGCAAAAAAGGTTAGACCTGAGGGTATTGTCCACATTCGTTTTCTGTTTTATTTTATTATTTATTGAATATTGTTCGCATGATTGTTATGCTAAAATGCATGTTGTGGCCCTTGAGTAGATAAATATGCATGTATCATGAAATATTGTATGTTGTAGACTTGGAATAAAATAAAAGATGTGTCAACTCTCGCGGTATATCGGATGGAAACCCGGACATAAATTTCATAGCCGATTCCGAATGGACGGTAATATGATATGTACTCAGGATACAACTCCACGTACCGCTTGAGTAAACGGAACCCTCTTTTGTTTTATGTTGTTTTGGTTTATTTATTTTTCGTCATTTGAATTCTGCATGTTACTTGTTTATGCATGATTCAATCAAGCGCATGGGCTTAGTAAGTGCGATGAAAGGTCCCCTATTTGGAGGGGTTAAAATCCTTTACCACATGCTTTGCCGCGCCGGTTGATGTGTGTTCGGTTGAATGCAAGATATGTTCAATCGGGCATACTAAGTTTGATATTATTGTTTTTTTATTCTTTGTATGCATGATGCAATCGAGCGCATGGGCTTAGTAAGTGTGATGAAAGGTCCCCTTTTGGAGGGGTTAAAACCCTTTACCACGACACTTTACCGCGCCGGTTGATGTGTGTTCGGTTGAATGCAAGATACGTTCAATCAGGCATACTAAGTTCGATATTATTGTTTTTAATTCTTTGTATGCATGATGCAATCGAGCGCATGGGCTTAGTAGTGTGATGAAAGGTCCCCTATTTGGAGGGGTTAAAACCCTTTACCACGATACTTTGCCGCGCCGGTTGATTGTGTGTTTCGTTGAATGCAAGATATGTTCAATCGGAGCATACTAAGTTGATATTATTGTTTTTATTTTGCATGCATGATTCAATCGAGCGCATGGGCTTAGTAAGTGCGATGAAAGGTCCCCTATTTGGAGGGGTTAAAATCCTTTACCACGATGCTTTGCCGCGCCGGTTGATGTGTGTTCAGTTGAATACAAGATATGATCAATCGGACATACTAAATTTCATATAGTTATCTTTATCTTTGTACTCATCGTAACGAAAGGTGCATGGGCTTATTGTGTTGGATTAAAAGGTTCTCCATTTGGGGGAAGAAAAGCCTAAAAGGCTACCTTTACCACAATATTTGTCGTGTCTTTCATCTATTGATTGCATCGTCTATCCTGTCTTGGCTCGACCTATTGTCATTGGTGTACCCATATTCTCAGCCTTTGCTTCAGCCTATTATCAGCCAATAGCCACACGTCTTCACGTACATACACTTGCACCCTCCACACGTCCCCTGCGCAAGCAATCTACACACATGC
>SKCR01039413.1:0-16192 GCA_019454045.1 Zanthoxylum bungeanum
TCAAAAATCGAATTTTTGTTGGACATGATAAGGTTTATCACGAGTCGCTCTGAGCTACTGTTTCCTTCAACAGGATAGTATTACAGTGCAAAACTTATTTAGAATAAGGTTCCATATAAATCTCTTTGACAGATATCATATAGGATATGAACAGGGAAGAAACGGGGTTTCTCATTCCTGATAGTTGGGTATGCCAGGCAAGCGTTTGGACGATACCAAACTAGGACCCAAATTGGATAAGTGCCCAATATAGGTTATCCTAAGGGAAAACCTTAAATATAGTACTGTAAATCCCACATGAGAACAATATAATTGTTGCTCACCATGCGGTTTTCCTGAGAGAATACCGATATGCAGTGGTCAGTGGGAGGATAGTGATACTCGATGAAAAATCGGGGTAATACTGATCAAGGCACGAAGTCCTTAATGGAACACAAACAGTTCATCTATGATGAATCTATACCATTAATCTTCAAATACACAAGAAACTAGTAGATCGGATAGAGTCAGAAAACAACCTAGGGTATGGGTTTCTGATCTCACCCCATAAAGATGTCAATCTTATGGTGGTGTACCATTGACTACGTTTAGAGGAAGTGATACGAGGTATCGACTCCATGTTATGGCAAAAAGTGCCATGAGTTCGAAATGGATTCCATGTATAACAACTATGTTTGGATAC
The DNA here is from genome assembly GCA_019454045.1 of Zanthoxylum bungeanum. Classification (NCBI taxonomy): domain Eukaryota; kingdom Viridiplantae; phylum Streptophyta; class Magnoliopsida; order Sapindales; family Rutaceae; genus Zanthoxylum; species Zanthoxylum bungeanum. The sequence continues at coordinate 683 of SKCR01039413.1, forward strand.
TAGTTGTTGTACCACAAGGCGTTATGCCTATGGTATATTAAACGTCTTCAAGGAAGAGAATACATGGAAGGCAACATACCAACGTGCAAACCTAAGGTTTTGACGGAAAGGTAGCGTTATCAACATTATGTTAATAACGGTTCAACCTCTTTTACCTGTTGCCATGATAAATCCATTTTGAAAAATGCTTGTTGATAACTGTATATTTCATTAATGAAATATGTCAGTTACAAATCAAAATCGCTTTCCTGAAAAGGAAACCTTTTGGAGGATATTTACAACATCCTGACGATTTTATATAACCGACAAACAAGGTTTGCGGGTTATTCGATCCATGTTTGGATTGATGCAAGCATAAGGTTCTTGGAACTGTATTTTGAAATAATCATAATGATTATGATTTGATTCAAAGCTAAATAATTCTTGTGTATATAGGAGGTTAGTGGGGAGGAGAGCGCACTGACAGTGAAATTCCCATAAAGCAATTGGTGTGAAAGCTTGGCTTTCATAGATATTCTTTCAATAGAAATTCTCCGTAGAATTCTGGGGGAGAGTAACAACCTTTATTCAGGGAATAAAGATCTACTGGGATAGATTTGGAGTTGTTAACACTCTCTGGGAAATTGTACATTTAAAATGTACTTGTATTGGTGTCTCATACGCTTCGAGCATATGGAGTCACAATCGGGTCAATCCAAGTGACAGTCACTGGATTGAGATTAAAGAACATCTGTTAGTATCTGAGAGAACTAAAGAGTTGTCTTAAACTATGGAGATGGAGAACTTGAAGTGACTGGGATCACTGCTGCAAGTTTCCAAACCAATTAAATACTGCGGTACTATAAAGTTTGAATAACCGGGACAGTGAGCTGGAAATCTTCCAAGCAAGATAACTTGTGCCGAATAAACAACAAATGCGGATTAATGCTGCAGCTAAGGCAGCCGCAGCAATAGAAGCCATTTGGATCAAGAATAAATCTAATTAGATTAGATATAGTTCTGTTAGCAGCTGAGCTAGGCGTCAGCATAGGCTAAGGATTAAATTAAAGGTCTCATCGACGATCCAGATATATACTCCATATCATCTGATTCGTTCGGATCATACATCGTGGCGATGTGATGATCGTGTAAATCGCGTCAGACGATAATTAAGCAAATCCGCTGACGAAAACCTTTCCTCAGCAATTTGAGCGAATTGTACATAGTTCGAGTGTAGGACCACTTGAGTGACTCGCTACGTGCCAAGTGGGAGATTGTTGGATAATATGACCCATAGCGTCACTATTTGCACAGATCATTGTGTTGTTGTAGCAAATTAACTATGTAATAAGGAAATGGCACTCTCATCGTTTGTGATTAGATCACCATAGATAATAAATAAGAAGAGAGGTCCCTATGATTAGTTCCTGGACTGAGAATGATATGAGACAGTATCAGTCCCCAAAGGTTTAATCATTAAATATCCCTAGTCGTAGTATTATCGAGACTGGACATCGATAATGCGGAATAGACTAGTATTGCACTTGTGCGCGTTGTGAGGGCACAACGGCATAGTTCTCATATATATAAGTATTGGATACTTGTGCAAGTGCGATAGGAGGTCGTGTTTCACCGATGGTACGGGAAACAGCTTCGCTCTGGATAGGACCCTTCGGAATCCCATTGGTATTATGACTAGGTGTCTATGGGAGGCCAAAATCAAGGTAGGTGTGTATAGTCTTAACCTGAGACTTACATCGCTAATACTTACGACAATCGGTAAACTTTGGTTTTGGTGGTGGGGGGATCTTAACTGGTTCTGTATCACCTCTTCTGGGTTTATCAGAGAATCGTTAGTGTATTGGATGTGATGTCAAGACGGAAGTGTCACTCCAGTCATAATGGAGATGATGTCACGCAGGATACGGTATTAGTGCTCTTAAAGTGATGCGCATCCAATCGTGATATTATGACCAGGTCATGAATATCCGATTATAGAGACTAGTTACCAGACATCCGATATGTGTTTCGGACGGGGCAGACACTTATCCAGCCCCAGCCCTAGCACGTGATTATCTGATACTGGGCCAATATACACAATACAATTGTATGCTACGCTTGATACAGATCTAGATATTCTTTGATGAATATGTCCGGAGAACTTGGGAAGACTTGGTGCTTTGCTAGGAGTCGACCTTGTCTCGTAAATCGGTAGAACGTAGTACTTGGTACGTACGTGATTCGGGCACTCCGACGACCGTATTTACTGCCAACTTATCCGGGGATCTCATGGGTCGCTTCCCGATAATCCACCGATGACGCACAACTTGCACTCTTGAATAATCTGGGATTATATAGAGAGAGAGAAAATTAATCTAGGATTAATAACGGAGATGTTTTATCCGGGATAAAATATCGTCTAGAGAGAGAGAGAGAGCGATTAATCGGAATTAATCGATGTATTAGACGAAATTAGATTTCGACGCGGAATTAAAATTAGATTTTAATTCGGGCAAACGAGTTAATTGAGAATTAATTCGTTAGCGACGTAAATAATAATTTCGCCGGGGGGCGATTATTTATTTAAATTCGATTGAATTAACGTCGCGACGTAGCTCGGTATTTCGGAAATATCGAACCCGAACGCGTGAGTGCACGTGGGCCCACTTTCATTTGGGAAGTGTGGGGGGCCCACATGACACATGTCATTCTAATGCTTTGCATGTAGATTGTGTACATTGTACTCAATGTCATTGCATGTAGATTGTGTACAATGCACTCAATGTTATTGCATGGAAATTGAGTGTTTTATACTCTAAGCCATTGCATGTTAAGTGTCATAATTTATTATTAATTAATAAATTATGGCATAAATATAAATTGATTTTTGGTAAATCATTTTAATAAACATAACACAATTTCTTCTCTCTCAAATTTTCTCTCCTTCTCACGCCCATTTGAGCAAAGTGTTCACTGGTTTGGAACCAGTTTGGGCGTGAGCTAAAGGGAAGCAAGAGTGGTTTCTCATGGTGAGAAATCAAGTGCTAGCACACTTACAAGTCTTGCGAAGGTGGTAGGGAGGTTCGACCATGAGACGGGATCCATCCGACGATGCTAGGAGCTCCGTTTCTTCACTTAATTTTCTGTTTTTGTAGGCAGTGGACTGCATGCAGTAGGCTTACATGGCAGTGCGTTTTTTGGGTTCATTTGTCTTCAAATCGACTCTACCGATCAATGTGAGTATTCCGCTACCTCCGTTGATGTGTTTACACATAATTTCATGTCTTGATTTGATCTTGGGACCTTAGAATTTACCAACATCTGTAACATATTGCTTCGGAAAAGCTTCTGCCAATTCTCTCCAATCTTCCTTAACCTTTCTCTCAAGGCTATGATACCATACTACGGGTGCCCCCTCGAGCGACATCCCGAACATTTTCTGAACTTGGCGCTGGGATATACCCACTGAACTTATTACCGAGATATATTGCCGAAGATGGACCCTCGGGTCCCCATTCCCATTAAATTTGGCTATGTCGGGCATTTTAAATTGAGCTGGCAGCTGCTCCTCGAAGGTCATTGCCTCATAATGCAACAAGTCCTCATGCTTCCCCTTCAATTTACGGGTAACTGACTCCATTTGATCACGAAGCTTCTGTATCTCAGCCTGAGACCCGGTTATTCTCCCAGCGGTATATTCAGCCTTATCATCATCAAACAGCGGAACATCATCATTCAATCCACTTGGAGGGCTTTCACGCCTCTCATTTTCAGATCCTCCCACGGCGCGGGGCACAGCTATATTAGACAAGACAGCAGTCAAGGCTTGCAGTTGTTCAGTAAATTTGGTGAGATTAGCTTCAATCTGATCCATGCGAGAACCCCCCGTTGACTGATTCACTCATGTTTACTGACGGCCTTTTGATTAGTCTCCCCTCTTCCCTAACCCAACGGGAATCTATGGTGTCTTTTAAGATCGTGTGTCAGTGCATATGCGTGTAATGCATGTAATATATAAGCTCATAAGAATTTTATACTAGCTGGCCCATTATCATTTCGAAGGGTTCAATCATACTATTGCGCGGTGCAAACTTGACCCAGTTGAAAAGGCCCAATAGGTTTACACTTTGCGATAACATGGCTAAACAGCTTCAAATGATAAGAGACCTAAACGCAAAATGGCCCATCAGCATTTTAGAAACTTTCGGCCCGATTTCCATAAAGCACAGACTCGTCCCAGTTTAAATGGCCCAACAAGCCCATACCTCATGACAACAAGTCCAACTGAATCTAAATGACAATGGTCCTAAACGTAAACATAAAGGAATAGTCTCTATTAGTCCTACAACTACAGTTCACACGAGGGTTTATAGGGATGTAGACAAAGGCTCCCGCTGACGAAGAATTGCCCACAACCAGGACTCCCCACTCAAGGGTTCAAGCGATCAAGTGAGCGCACCTTTTTTATACACTAAGGTACGTGCCAATGAGTTATGGTGCGTGACTGACTGTCAAATGAGTTTCCCATTGTAGATTCCTAAGAGGGAGGGCGGAGTGAACTCTCTTAAAAACCCAAGCCTCTTAGGCTCTTATCGCTTGGTGACAGGAATAAACAACGAGTCCTCCAAATTAGTCCATCACAATAAGCTACATGATTATCTAGGTGCCTTCACAACTTTTCCTTATAGAAAGGTAGAGAATGAAGGAAGACACCAAACCATTACCTAGCCTTAAAAGTGCCTTTGATTAAACCCCTTTTAACCCACGGTAGACACGGTTAACTAAAGCACAAATCATAAACACTACAAGACATTATTTCGGGGCCAATTCTCTAACCCAGTGGAGTCGCCAAACTGTAGGACATAGAAATTGACGACGCTGTTCTAGGCTCGTGGCCTAGTTGGGAGTACGGAATAGCCCGTGGGGGAACTAAACCAGAGAAATAACATGGAGTCGCCACCCGGTGTGAACCGGGAAAATGTGATTTAAGGCCGCACTCACCCCTCACAAGGGAAGACCTCAAACCGTTGGGTTCGGAATGGTCCATTACTTATGTCACTTGTAATGATATGATTTGTGCGATAAACTAACCGAATCTACTCAACATGTATGCTCAAAGGTAACTTAGATCTAGTCTGTATTCATCAAACTAAATCCTATGACTAAGTTCGCATGCTTTAAAAATAAGTCATTATAACGACAAGCATATAATATCACACAACGAGCATGTCGAATCATCAAACACAAAGAACAAATAAATAACTACTCAAACAAAACGTAAACTAAACTCCTAATGAAAAATCAAAGTATTAAATCATGCATAAAGAATTAATATAGTCATACTTAAAAATAAACAATATTCTAGGCTAAATCATGCTTAGATAAATTAATAATCTACTAACTACATCATGCTCAAATACAAGATTGGATGAAACAAAATACGTGTATCTCTTAAGTAGTACGTGGCATTGTATCCCGAGTGCAAACCGCAATACCGTCCATTCAGAATTTGCTACGGAATTTAAGTCCGAGTTTCCATCCGATATACCACAAAAGAGAAAACGCATTCCGTTCATCCGGAATTCACATCATGCATCAATCAATAATATTCATGCGAAATAAAGTATTAAAATAAATAAAAACGAAAGATAATAAATAAAAGGTGCCCTCTGGTCTAACCTCTTTTGTCGTCTCTCGAAAGCACGTTACACGGCCGTTGGAATGGTTGATGCTCCGTAACTCTTCTGGTTCACTAATCCAACATTTTTCCTCGCTGTTTCACTGTTTGGTCTGCTATTTTTACTCTGTTTCACTGCTATTTTCACTGTATTTTCTGGTCACTATTTTAAGGTAATTAAGAGATTGTTTCACGGGTTATTTGGACTGGTTTGGGTTGCGGTTTTTGGACTGTTTTGGGGGTAGTTTTTGGACTATTTTGGGTGAAGTTTTAGGGCTGTTTGGATGCGTTTTTTAAGGGTCTAAGATGCAGAAAACTGGGCAGTTTTATGAGGGTGTGTGCGGCAGTTTAAGGAAATGGTCAATGAACAGTTTAGGCGTGCAATTAGGTGGGGTTTACGGATGAACTGGGTGTGCAGTGTGGGGTGATGCGCATGCGGTTTTTGGGGGATGTAGTAGGGGTATTATGCTATAGTTTAGTGGAGGAATATGCGGCAGTTTGGTGTAGGAATATGCGGCTGTATGGACTGGTTTGGTGATGGTTTGTTAGGCGGCAATGTAAAGGATTTTCTTTATGTCTTAGGCGTGAAAGCTTTGCGGTTTCTTGTGAATATTATGCGTGAATGCTAGCCGCTTGATGTGTTTGTGAAGGGTTCTTTTTATAGGCAAATGGATGGGGGCTTTCCTTGTTTGAGAAGGAGAATGATTTGTGCATTAAAAGGAATATGTTTTAAATTAGTATGTGATAAGGAAATCTTTTAATTAGGGAAGTGATTTGATTTAATTTGATTTATTCTTTTTTAGTTGGGTATATGATTTGGTTTAATTAGGCAAGGGATCCATGGGATTTCTTTAATTTAGGAAGGGGATTTGGCTTGATTTATGCATATGTTTAATGTGTGTTTTGTTATTTTGGAAGGTGAGTGGGTGTATGGCTTAGGGTTTCCTTGGGCGTGTGGACTTGGTCCATTTGGTGGGCTTGGGTGTTTGGTTTAGTGATGTGTGGGTTTGGTGTGTGTCATACGGGGTTTTGGGCTAAGGATGTTGTAAGACACATATGTTGGATGACGCTATTCCGGGCTCGCGGCCCAGTCGGGAGTACGGAGTAGCTCGCAGGGGGATTAACCGGGGAGATAACATAGATTCGCCACCCGGTTTGAACTGGGAAAATGATTTAAGGCCGCACTCACCCCTCGCAAGGGAAGACCTCAAACTGTTGGGTTCGGAATGGTCCCTAACTTAGGCCCCTTGTAATGATATGATTTGTGCAATAATCTAACCAAGCCTAAGCAACATATTTCCAAGAATATTCTACTTCTAAGTTCACATGCTGGAGAGTAATCATCATAACGACAATCATACGATATCACATAACAATCTCATGAACATGTTGAATCATCAAACACAAAAAATAAATAACAACCTAAACATAAACATAAAGAAACACCTATTGCGAAAGAAGATAACAATATCATGCAAAGAGGAATAACATACTAATGGATAAATCATGCTTAAGAAACAAGTAACATCCTAACGACCTAGTCATGCTTGAACACAATCTTGCGAACAAATCAAATGGATGAATGCGAAAATACAAATGGATGATAACAGCAAAAGTATCAATAATGGAATGGCATGGTTAATTACATAATGCAAGAGAAATCACCCAAGAAGCAATCATGCATGAAATGTGATGAAAATGACTCAGTTCAGTGTATGTGCGTTCGTGTAGCATTCGTAAACGCGTTCGAACGGTAAATAGAAGGTTCACGTTCGTATAACGTTTGAGAATGCATTCGAACGGGACAAGACCTGATGAAACAAAATGCATGCATGTTCGAGTAGTGTTCGTAAACGCGTTCGAACGGGAAATAGAAGGTTTGAGTTCGTATAGCGTTCGAGAACGCGTTCGAACGGGACAAGACCTGATGCATGATAAAACAAAGAAAACTCATACGCGTTCGAGTAACGTTCGTCAAGTGGACCTTGAATCCACCATTTTTATCCCATGCGCACAAGAATACAATGCATGAGTAAATAAAGCAACGATATGCAAAGGATAAATGACATAATAAAAGGCGCGGCAAAACATCAAGGTAAAGGTAGCCTTTATGCATTTTCCCTCGAATAGAGGACCTTGAATCCACCCTAGTTAGCCCATGCGCACAGGAATGCAATGCATGCGTAAATGAAGCAACGATATGCAAATGGTAAATGACATAATAAAAAGCGCGGAAAAACATCGTGGTAAAGGTAGCCTTCCGGCATTTCCCTCGAATAGAGGACCTTTAATCCACCATAGTTAGCCCATGCGCATTATGTTACCGTGCATATAAAATAAAGACAACAATAATATAGGACCTCATATGCTCGATTAAACATATCTCACATTCAATCAAACATACTCCGTCCGGTGCGGCAAAGTATTGTCATAAAGGTAGCCTTTTGGACTTTTCTTCCCTCAAATAGAGAACCTTTAGACCAACATACTAAGCCCATGCACAGTACATCATCAATACACAAACAAATAACGTGCAGAAAGTAAAGGGCGAAATATAAAATGCGGATAATAAACAATCAAGATAAAATGAAGCGAGATATGTGCCGTTTGCTCAAGTGGTACGTGGAGTTTTATCCCAAGTACAAACCGCACTACCGTCTATTCGGATTCGGCTACAGAATTTACGTCTAGATTTACATCCTATATACCGCAAGAGACCACACATTTCTCATTCATTCAAGGGTCACAACACACATCCACAAGCGACTCTCATGTGAAGAAAATAAATAAAACAATTAAGAGGTGAATAAAAATGAATAATAGAAGTGCCCTCAGGTCTAACATTTTAAGTCGTCTCTCGGACGTACGGTACACGATCGTCGGAAGGGTCCACGCTCCGCAACTCCTCTGGTTCACTGGTCCACTGCTTCCTTTCGCTGTTTCGTTGTTTGGACCGCTGTCTTTACTCTGTTCCTCTACTATTTTTGTTGTATTAGGGGGCTGTTTTATGCAGTAATCTTAAGGGTTTTAAAGTGCAGTTTTTGTTCACTGTTTTTGGTGATTTAGGCTACTGTTTTAAGGTATTTGGGCTACTACTTTTTGGTGGATGTAGGTGTTAGACAGTTATGACCCATAGCGTCACTATTTTGTAAATGATATTGTATTATTGTACAAAATTAACTATGTAGTAATGAAATTACCTTTTACCGTTTTGTAATTTATTTACTTTGATATAAATGGTAAGAGTCCCTATGATTAGTTCCGGATTGTGATGATATGAGACGGTATCAATCCATAAAGGTTTAATCATTAAATATCCCTAGTCGTAGTATCTATCGAGATTGGACATCGATAATGCGGAATAGACTAGTACTGCACTTGTGCATGTTGTGAGGGCACAATGGCATAGTTTCATATATTTAAGTATAGGATACTTATGCAAGTGCGGTAGGAGGTTGTGTTTTACCGATGGTACGGAAAACAGCTTCGCTCTGGATAGACCCGCGAATCCCATTGGTAGTATGTCTGCGTGTCTATGGGAGTCCGCTTCAGATTAGGTGCATATGATCTTAACTTTAGACTTGCATCGCTAGTACTTACGACAATCGGTAAACTTTAGTTTTGGTGGTCCAGGGCTTTAACGGGTTCTGTGTACACCTCTTCTCTGGATTTATCGAGAATCGTAGTGTATTGGGTGTGATGTCAAGATGGAAGTATCACTTCAGACATATGGAGATGATGATCGCGAGGGATACAGAACTAGTACTCTATAATGGTTGCAACCATCGGGATAATATGACTAGGTCAGGATTATCTGATTCAAAGAGACTGGTTGCTTGATGTCCGATATGTGTATCGTACGGGGCAGACACATCTCCAGCCCCAGGCCTTACATGTGATCATCCGATACTGGTTCGATATACACTATACTTTGGTATACTACGCCTGTTATAGATCTTATTCCAATAAGAATATTTCTGGAGAATTGGGTAGGCATGGCGTTTTGCTATAGGCTAACCTTGTCTTGTAAATCGGTAAAAACGTAGTACTTGGTACGTACGTATTCAGATAATCTGACGGCCGTATTTACTGTCAACATATCCAGAGATCTCTTGGGTCGCTTCCCGAAGATTCACCAATGACGTATGATTCAAACTCGATTAATCTTGGATTAATTACGGAGAGACTTTATCTTGGATAAAGTACTATAAATAGAGAGAACGATTAATTTGGAATTAATCGTAAAATTATTATATTCGATATAATAATCGAAATTCGATTTCGACGCGAAATTAAAATTAGATTTTAATTCGGGCAAACGAGTTAATTTAGAATTAATTCGTTAGCGACGTAAATAATAATTCGCTAGGCGCAATTATTTATTTAAATTCGATTTAATTAACGTCGCGACGAAAGTTCGGTATTTCGGAAATATCGAACCCGAACACGTGAGTGCGCGTGGGCCCACTTTCATTGGGTTGTGTGGGGCCCACATGACACATGTCATTTTATGCATTATTTAATTGTTAATACATTGCATGGTGATAGTGTACAATACACTCAATGGTTTTGCATGGAGTTTGAGTGTTTGACACTCTAAGCCATTGCATGATTTGTGTCATAAGTTTATTATTAATTTAATAATAAATATATGGCATAAATATAATTGATTTTTTGTAACAAAAAATCATTCAACTCTCCTCTCTCTCACATTGCCGAAACTACATGCAGTTTTGGGCTCTCCATTTCTTCAATTTTTGTGGCAAGATTTGAAGAAGTTGTGCATTCAAAATCACAACAAAGGCTAGCACCTTCAAGGGATCATACATAGGAGATATGGGAAACTAATCCTTGAGCTTGGAAGGATCAAACTCGACTTGGAGTCTCTCTTTCACTTGGCCGAGAGCTTCACTGCACAAGGGAGGAATTTCGCATCATCTTAGCATCCATTTTCAAGTATTGTGAGTATGATTCCGCCATACTTCAATTAATTCATTCATGTATTTATATATTTTGCTTGTTCTTGTTGCTTGGGGCTTGGTAATTATTTCCAACAATGGTATCATTGAGCTTAAAGAGCATGCAAATATATTAGGATGTTATTTGGGGAAAATTGTATGAAGCATGATTTGATGAGTTTGCTTGATTAAATATGCTTAGATGTATGTTATTTAGTTATACATCATCAATTTCATGGAAAATAAATTGGATTAATTTTTCCAACCCAAATGAGGCTTGGCCGAATACATGCAAGCATATGGACTAGATGATTTTTTAATTTTAAGACATTAGATGACTTGAAACATATGGAATGATGATTTGTAACTCGATTGGATTGAAAACGAAATCGGAACCATTTTAATCACCTTGGCCGAATGCTTGATGGAGGATTAGGGACTTGATTTTTTGATTAAATAATGTTGGACATATATTTAAGATAAAAATATGATTAATGGATTAATTTGATATTTTGGGATATTTGATTTAAAGGATTAATCATGATAATACACTTTAATTATTAAGTTATAAAATTTGATTTGGAATTTTAAAATTTGGTTAGTTGGGCTTAATTTTGAATTGGGCCTAAAACTATTATATTTGGACATAATGGGCTTGGTTGGGCCAAGTAGATTTGGACCATTTGGATAGGATCCAAAATGGGCCTAAATCACACCATTTAAGCCCAAATGTAATAAATGGGCTTTTATGTTTAATTGGGCCTTATGGGCTTGATATTGATTTTATGGCATATGAGGGTGATTCCTTATTGGGCTTGGTAATTGGGTTTGACCCATACATTGACCAAAACCCAATCCTAAAGAAATCATTGAAAGCCCATCGGACTTTAATTAAACGGACATTAGATGTTAGTTGGGCTTTGAGACCCGATTGTATTAGATTTGGAATCTAAGTTATAAAAGCACAATAAAAGTGTAAATATTTAATTTAGAATTAAAATAGGATTAGTATTGAATACGACTTAAATTGGATTTAACGAGTAGTTCGATATAATTCGTGAATTCATACTATAAGTATTTATTCTCAAATTGAGTTGGACTCGCGCAAATGCAAACATTGTTTGAACATTGTATTGTCACCTAATTAAAGACTAATTAATTGGATTTGATTGGTTGTATAACATGCCTTGAATGAATGAATGTGGATGTGATGTATGAATAGTGTATATCGGATGGATATTAGAAGGGAAGGGTAATTTTAGAAATTATTGTAAATTTAGAATTTATAAATTGGACCTGCGTGTCCAGCCTTTCTCTTATTGTCTCTTTGTATTCTCTTCTCACCTAATTCCCCTCAATGTAAATGAGTTTTCTCTTATTGTATTATGTAATTGGGTAAGAGTAGAATAGTGCTAGCGGGGAGAGGAAAGGGAGTGATTTGTTCTAGGAACAAGTTGTTGTCATATCCATCCGTATATCGCTATTACTTTACTTTACGCGCTTTATGATGTTTTAGAAGCATGCTTAAGGGTGTATGATGATGAGACCTAACAAAGATAAATTAATTGGTTGCCAATTACACGAAAATCCCTCAAACAATATTAAGCGATTTTCCTTCCTTGTTGAATGATTCTTTCTCAAGATCCGAAATTGGCATTGGTTTGTTGGCCAAAGTCAAGACCTTTGTCAATTGAGGATGTGTTTGAATCATGAGAGTTTTGTTCCACATCGGTGTCCTGTCCAAGTTGTGATTTGTTGGCCAAAGTCAAGATCACTTCTTGTCCATCGACATTGATTACGAAACTTTCCTCGTCAATGGGTCCCGCTTAACTGGAATCATTAGGTTTGTTGTGCCAAAGCCAAGGCTTAGTTGATTCAGAGGAAATGGTTAGGAAAATGTATTGGATGCATTGACATATGTATATGTTTCGGACTTAGATGTCCACCTACCGGATCTAGGAATTGGATGGGATCCAATTGATCTTCGAGATCTACCTAGTTAAATATCATACAATTTGTTGGCCAAAGTCAAGGTTGTGTGTTATTTAACGGGATCCTAGCCCACTAGGAAATTGGATTTCCCGAGTACTCAACAGAGGGTTAGAGACTTGCAGAAAATAGTGGGAGGCTAGTATTGAATTTGCAATTATCGTTCAGATACTTAGCTTTACGCGCTTACACAACTTATTTCGTCAAAATTTACACATTAGTTGGACTAATACAATGTTATTTTTTTTTATGTAACAGTTTGACTGTACCCACATATCGTTAACTAGATAATTAGATTATCGTAGTTAGGATGGCAAACAAAGGAAATGTCCGTGACATAATCATGGGTGATAATGTGTTCAAGGGCACCAACTTCGCCGACTGGGAATGAACCTAAGGATAGTCCTTGGGGCGGAGAGGATACTGTATACGATACAAAAACCTCTCGGGCCTAAGCCCACTGAGCCACTTGAGCTGGAGTTATGGAAAACTCACAGTGATGATTGTGACACGGCTCAGTCGATCATGCTTGCTTCAATGACTCAACACTTTCGCCGCCAGAATAGGGACTTGGATCCTTATAATTGATGGCAAAATTGCAAGATCTTCACCGCACTAATAAGCGGATGGCGAGGTACGAGTTAGTGAAGAAAATCTTTCGCTCCCGTATGACTGATGGTAGTTCTGTTGAGGTCCATGGGACTCAAATGATAGCCGATATTGATGAATTGGCTAATATGGGTATAGTCTTGGAGGCTGAGCTGTCTATAGATGTACTTCTACAGTCACTACCCGATACTTGGAAACAGATTGTCATCAACTATAAATTGATGAATTCGGATGATACTCTTAGAGAGTTATTATCGATTCTCAAGGAGTCAGAGAAAGAGCTTCTGAAAGGCAACAAGCGCGAGGCGCACTTTGCATCAACATCTCAAACGCCGAAAGCTGGGCTCAAGGCAACTTGGGGTGTTAAGAAGAAAAAGCATAGAAACAAAGGCAAGGCCAAGTCAACAAAGGCTTCTGGGAAGCCAAGGGACAAGTCTCAAGATGTTTGCCTGAAATGCGGCAAGAAAGGTCACTGGAAGCGTGACTGCCGCATGAACAAGGGAAACAAGGAGGACATACACTTTCGAAGAGTGGGTACTTGGACGGATTTGATCCAAATTCATATGACGTCTGCGAATCTTGTTTATTAGGCAAAATGCCTAAATCACCTTTTAGTGGTAAAGGTGAACGCGCCACTGAACTGTTAGCCCTCATTCATAGTGACGTTGTGGGCCCATGTCTAGCCAGGCTAGAGGTGGATATCGATACTTCGTAACCTTTACGGATGATGCATCGCGTTATGGTTTGTGTATCTAATGATGCACAAGTCGGAAACTTTTGAGAAATTCAAAGAGTTTCGACACGAAGTTGAAAAACAAACAGGCAAGAGTATTAAGACATTACGGTCAGACCGTGGTGGCGAATACTTAAGTAATGAGTTTCAAGATTACTTGAAAGAATATGTATTCTTTCACAATGGACTCCTCCTGGAACACCAGAATTAAATGGTGTGTCTGAACGGAGAAACCGTACCTTGCTTGACATGGTAAGGTCGATGATGAGTCGCACTGAGCTACCTATATCCTTCTGGGGACATGCATTAGAAAGTGCAATCTTATTTTGAATAGGGTTCCGTCAAAGTCTGTTGAACAGACTCCATATGAGATATGGACAGGAAAGAAACCAGGTTTCTCATTCCTGAAGATTTGGGGCTGCTGGGCATACGTCAAACGTTTGGAAGGTACCAAACTTGAACCCAAATCAGATAAATGCCTATTTGTTGGATATCCTAGGGAAACCAAAGGATATTACTTCTCTATTCCCACAAGAGAACAAAGTATTTGTTGCTCTACATGCGGTTTTCCTTGAGAAGGAATTCCTAAATGCAGTGTTTAGTGGGAGGAAAGTAGAACTCGATGAAAGTCGTAGTGATACTATTCCTGGCAATGAATCGAGAACGGAACATGAACAGTCCATCCAGGATGAGACTGAACCACAATCTTCAATTACACAAGGACTACGTAGGTCGGAGAGAGTCAGGGTAATACCTGAGAGGTATGGATTCCTGATCTCACCTCATGTAGATATTAATCTTATTGAGGATACTGAACCGGCTACGTATGAGGAAGCGATACAAGGTATCGAATCCACTTTATGGCAAGAGGCCATGAAGGCCGAAATGGATTCCATGTATACCAACCAAGTTTGGACACTAGTTGATGCACCAGAAGGCGTAAAGCCTATTGGATGACAAATGGGTCTTCAAGAAGAAGACCGACATGGATGGCAACGTACAAACGTACAAAGCTAGGCTCGTAGCGAAGGGGTATCGTCAACAACTTGGAGTTGATTATGACGAAACTTTCTCACCCGTTGCCATGATTAAATCCATTCGGATAATGCTTGCGATAGCTGCATATTACGATTACGAAATATGGCAGATGGACGTTAAAACCGCTTTCCTTAACGGAAACCTGTTGGAGGATGTTTATATGCAACAACCTGACGGTTTTATCGCACCAAGACTTGCAAACAAGGTTTGTAAGTTAAATCGGTCCATTTATGGACTGAAGCAAGCATCGAGGTCATGGAACCAATGTTTTGATGAGGTTATAAAAGAATATGATTTCATTCAAAACGTAGATGATCCTTGTGTATAAGAAGGTTAGTGGAGTGCACTGACTTTTATTGTCCTTTATGTCGATGATGTATTGCTTATAGGCAATGACATTCCCATGTTAACGTCGGTGAAAGCTTGGCTTTCATTGAAATTCTCCATGAAAGATCTGGGAGAAGCAGCTTTTATTGTAGGAATAAAGATCTACAGGGATAGATCTAGAAGGCTACTTGGACTCTCCC
>SKCR01039414.1:0-16166 GCA_019454045.1 Zanthoxylum bungeanum
GGCTTGAGTATATCAAGTTGGGTTTAGGCCATATGGATTGGATCCAACTGGGCCCAAAACCATAACCATAAAGCCCAAATGCAACTTATAAACCTTTAAAGTTTAATTGGGCCTAATGGGCCTAAATTGATTTCTGGGCTTATGGGGTTACTCCTTGATTGGGCTTTGGTTGCCGAAGCCCACGCCTTAAGAAATAATTAAAGCCCATTAGACTTGAATTGAATTAACGTTGGACGTTAATCGGGCTTTGAGTCCCGACGCGATTAAATTGGAATTTAAGTCGAAAGCTTTATTAAATAAAGTGTAATATTTAATTTGGAATTGAATAGTGAATTAGTATTAAATACATATTAAATTTGATTTAATGTTGTAGTTTAATTTAATTCATGAATTCGTACTTTGAGTACTTATTCGCAAAAACGAGTTTGACTCGACGAAAATCAAATCGTTGTTTGAACATTGGATGATCACATAATTATCAGATTAATTAATTTGATTAGATTTATTGATAGCATGCTTATGTGTGAATACGTGGTTGTGATGAATGAATAATGTATATCGGATGGATATTAGTTGGGTGGGGCAATTTTGGAATGTTGTAATAAATTCGATTTATTAAATTGGACCTGCGTGTCCAGCCTTATCACCTCTATTCTCTTTGTATTCTCTTCTCACCTATTCCCCTCAATGTAAATGAGGTTTCTTTAGAAGTGTAGTGTAAAGGGGTAGAAGTAATACAAGTGCTAGCTTGAGTGAGAAAGGGAGAGATTTGATCTAGGATCAATGTGTTAAAGTATCCATCCGCATATCATTATTATTATTTATTTCATATGCGCTTATTATGTATTTAGAATGCATGTTTAAGGGTGTATGATGATGAGACCTAAACAAAGATAATTAAATTGGTAGCCAATTTGCACGCGAAAAGCCCTTATCAAATATCATGCGTCTTTTCCTTCCATTGAGTGATTCTTGCTCAAGATCCTAGATTGGCATGGGTGTTGGCCAAAGTCAAGCCCTTGTCCGTCGAAGATGTGTTTGAATCACGAGGTTTTGTTCCATATTGGTGTCTTGTCCAAGTTGTGGTTTGTTGGCCAAAGTCAAGACCACTTCTTGTCCAACGACATTGATTACGAAGCTTCCATGGTCAATGGGTCCACGCTTGACTGGGATCACTAGGTTTGTTGTGCCAAAGCCAAGGCCTTGTTGATTCAGAGGAAATAGGTTAGGGTAATATTGGATATATAGGCATATATATATGATATATGTTTAGGACTTGGATGTCCACCTACTGGATCTAGAATTGGATTAGATCCAATTGATCTTAGAGATCTACCTAGTTAATTATCATACAATTTGTTGGCCAAAGTCAAGATTTGTGTGATATTTAACGGGATCCTAGCCCACTAGGAAACACGGTTTCCCGAGTACTCGACAGAGGGTTAGAGGCTCGACGAAAAATAGTGGGAGGCAAGAATTGAATTTGCAATATTCGTTCAATTACTCGCCATACACGCTCAAACAAATATCACTCGTCATATTTAAAAGTATTAGTTGGACTAATACTTAATGTTGTTTTAATAAACAGTTGGACTGTATTATAGTTGATTATATATAATTGGATTATATTAATCAATATATTTGAATTAATTAATTTCAGTTTACACAGTTGATTTTATAATTGGATTATAGTAATCAATGTAATTGAGGTTAATTAATTTGGATTATATTTGATTATATAGTTGGACTATTATAATCATTATAATATATAGTACCACTAATCATTGATTAAATAGTTGGACTATTGAAATCAAGAAAGAATTGAAAAGTTGGATATTTAAAATATAATCTGGGATTAAAATATTTTAAATGATTTAATTTTCAAATTGGGAATAAACAATAGGTTACTTTATTTGATAAAATAACTTATTATACCTTAAGCCCAAAATAAGCAAAATAAGTAGAGCATAAAATCTTTGGAAGATTTATGTGATGATGACTTTAGTGCTTAATTTAATATACTTGTCATAAATCAATTTTAGATTTAAGAAGTATTAAAATTGCAATTTATAATTCTTGGAGAATTAATTGACTATTCTAGAGGAGATAAAGTCAAAGTTTGCAATTGGGCATGTAGCACGAGGTGCACATCGTTTCGATATTCTAAAACCCAAGGCTTGGCCTAAGGTTCCTGAAATATTGAAAAGGATAATTGACATATCCAAAGTGACTACCATTTGGATATGGCAGACACGAAGGAATTAAAGAAAGGGCAAGGCTCTGACTTTAAAATGTTTGTCAAAGTTATGTTCAGCTAGTATTGAAATTAGATTTTAAATACTTAGTGTGGTACATAAAATATATGTATTGATGTTCAGAATCTGCTTTGAGCAGGATACTGACTTCAAGCTGAGATTGCTCTGCGAATCGGAAACGGGACGGAAAGTCGCTGTTTCGACCGTAGATACCTAAGTTTAGGAACTACCCTTCGGGTGTGTACTTAAATTAGGAACTGTTATAATGTAACTAGTTTGACTAGAGACATTATCTCTATATCAATGTTTAATCCATTGTGGATAAACCTTTATATTCTAGAACACTAAGTGTTTCATTATATAAAGATGATACTGAGATAAACACATAGATGTGAATAACAGAATTTATATTTTGAATATAATTAAAATCTCAAAACATATAAAATGACAAATAAATAGCTCAAATTGATTTGATCAATAGAGACTTATTTGTGGCATTGTTTTTAGGACACAATTACATTAAACAGACTCGTATATCCGCACTTTTGAAGAGTGGGTACTAGGACTGATTTGACTATTCAAATAAAGTCTACGAATCTAGTTTGTTAGGTAAAGTACCTAAAACACTGTTTACTTGGTAATAGTGTAAGTGCCACCGATCTGTTAGCCCTATTCATGGTGAAGTTAGTGGGCACATATCTAGCTAGGCTAGATGTGAACATGAATATTTCGTGACCTTAACGGATGTGACATCACGTTATGGTTATGTGTTTCTTTTGAAGAACACAAATCAGGAACTTTTAGAGTTTCGACACGAAGTAGATAAACGATCGACTATAGTATTATGCCATCACGGTAAGACCGTAATGAAATACTTAAGCAGTAAGTTTCAAACATACATGAAAGAGTATGGTATTCTTTCAGATGAGGACTCCTCCCGAGACACGTCAGTTAGACGATGTGCCGAACGAAAACTGAATTTTGTTGGACATGATAAGGTTAATTATGAGTCGCTCTGAGCTATCATTTCCTTCAACAGGATATGTATTAACAGTGCAAAACTTATTTAGAATAAGGTTCCATATAAATCTGTTTGACAGATATCATATAGGATATGAACAGGAAAGAAACAGGGTTTCTCATTCCTAATAATTTGGGTATGCCAGGCATAACGTTTGGATGATACCAAACTAAGAACCCAAATTGGATAAGTGCCAAATATAGGTTATCCTAGGGAAACCATAAGTATAGTACTTATATATCTCACAAAGAACAATGTGATTGTTGCTCGCCATGCGGTTTTCCTAGAGGAAACCGATATGCAGTGGTAAGTGGGAGGACAGTAAAACTCGATGAAAATCGGGGTAATACTGTTCAAGGCACGAAGTCCGTAATGGAACATAAATAGTTCATCAAGGATGAAACTAAACCATTAATCTTCAAATACACAAGAACCACGTAGATCGGAGAGAATCAGAAAACAACCTGGGGTATGGGTTTCTGATGTAACCCCTTAAAGATGTAATCTTATGGAGGTATACCAACCGACTACGTACGAGGAAGTGATACAAGGTATCGACTCCCTATTATGGCAAAGTGCCATGAGTCCGAAATGGATTCCATATATAACAACTATGTTTGGATACTAGTTGATGTACCGCAAGGCATTGTGCCTATTGGTACAATGTAAGTCTTCAAGGAAGACATACATGGATGGCAACATACCAACGTACAAGCTAGGCTTGTGATGGAAAGGTATCGTTATCAACATTGTGTTTATTACGGTTCAACCTTTTACCTGTTGCCATGGTAAATCCATTTGATAATGCTTGCTGAGATACTGCATATTTCATTTATGAAATGTGTCAGTTAAAGATCAAAATCGCTTTCCTGAAAAGGAAACCTCTTGGAGGATGCTACAACATCCTGACGATTTTGTATAACCGACAAACAAGGTTTGGCGGGTTATTCGATCCATGTTTGGATTAAAGCAAGCATAAGGTTCTTGGAACTGTCGTTTTGAAATAATCATAATGGTTTATGATTTGACTCAAACGAAATGATTCTTGTGTATATAAGGAGGTTAGTGGGAGCGCACTGACAAGGACATTCCCATAAAGCAATTGGTGAAAGCTTGGCTTTCATAGATATTCTCCATAGAATTCTGGGGAGTAACAACCTTTATTCAAGGAATAAAGATCTACTGGGATAGATTTGGAGTTGTTAACACTCTCTGGGAAATTGTACATTTAAAATGTACTTGATATGGTGTCTCATACGCTTCAAGCATATGGAGTCACAGTCGGGTCAATCCAAGTGATAGTCACTGGATTGAAGTTAAGGACATCTATTAGTATCTTAGAGAACTAAAGATGTTGTCTAAAACTATGGAGAAGGAGAACTTGAAGTGACTGGGATCACTGCCGCAAGTTTCCAAACAGTTAAATACTGCGGTACTATAAAGTTTGAATAACGGGACAGTGAGCTGGAAATCTTCCGAGCAAGATATTGTTGCCGAATAAACACACAATGGGGATTATTGCTGCGGCTGAGGCAGCAATAGAAGCCATTTGGGTCGATAATAAATCTAATTAGATTAGATATAGTTCTGTTAGCAGCTGAGCTAGGCGTCAACACAAGGCTAAAGAATTAAAGGTCTCAACGACGATCCAGATATATACTTCTATATCATCTGATTCGTTTGGATCATACATCGTGGCGATGTGGTGATCGTATAAATCGCGTCAGACGATAATCATGAAAATCCGCTGACGAAAACCTTTTCTCAGCAATTTGAGCAAACCGTACATAGTTCGGGTGTACGACACTTGAGTGACTGGCTATGTGCCAAGTGGGAGATTGTTGGATAATATGACCCATAGCGTCACTATTTGTACAGATCATAGTGTTGTTGTACAAATTAACTATGTGACAAAGAAATTGCACTCTCATCATTTGTGATTAGATCACCTTAGATATATAAATGAAGAGAGGTCCCTATGATTAGTTCCTGGATTGAGAATGATATGAGACAGTATCAGTCCACGAAGGATTAATCATTAAATATCCCTAGTCGTAGTATTATCGAGACTGGACATCGATAATGCGGAATAGGCTAGTATTGCACTTGTGCGCGTTGTGAGGGCACAACGACATAATTCTCATATATATAAGTATTGGATACTTATGCAAGTGCGATAGGAGGTTGTGTTTCACCGATGGTACGGGAAACAGCTTCGCTCTGGATAGACCCCTCGGAATCCCATTGGTATTATGACTATGTGTCTATGGGAGTCCGACATCAGGGTAGGTGTGTATGGTCTTAACCTGAGACTTACACCGCTAATGCTTACGACAATCAATATGCTTTAGTTGAGGTCGTCCAGGACTCTAACCGGTTCTGTGTACGCCAATGCTGGGCATATTGAGAATCGTAGAGTAGAGTATTGGGTGTGATGTCAAGACGGAAGTATCACTCCAGTCATAGTGGAGATGATGTCACGCAGGATACGGTATTAGTGCTCTTAAGTGGTGGCCGGCCATCGGGATATTATGACAAGGTCATGTATATCCGATTATAGAGACTAGTTACCAGACATCCGACATGTGCTTTGGACGGGGCAGACACTTATCCAGCCCCAGCCCTAGCACATGACTATCCGATACTGGGCTGATATACACAATACTTGGTATACTACGCTTGATATAGATCTTAAATATTCTTAGATGAATATGACCCGGAGATTGGGTAGTAACTTCGTGCTTTGCTAGAAGCCGATCTTGTCTCGTAAATCGGTAGAACGTAGTACTTGATACGTAGGTGATTCGATACTCCGACGACCGTATTTACTGCCGAATTATCCGGGGATCTCATGGGTCGCTTCCCGATAATACACGATGACGCATAACTCGCACTCATTAATAATCTGGGATTATATAGAAGAGAGAGAAAATTAATCTAGGATTAATTACCGAGATATTTTATCTAGGATAAAATATCGTCTAGAGAGAGATAACGATTAATTTGGAATTAATCGATAAATTAATATATTCGATATATAAACGAAATTAGATTTCAACGCGGAATTAAAATTAGATTTTAATTCGGGCGAACGAATTAATTTAGAATTAATTCGTTAGCGACGTAAATAGTGAATTCGCTAGGCGTAATCATTTAATTACGACGCGACGGAAAATTCGCTAATTGAGAATTAGTGAAACCCGAGCCCGAGTGTGATTGCGAGCGTATTCGTATTTCGAATTCGAGTGCGGCGACGCAAGTCACATCAAGTGTCAAATCATTCGTCACATCAAGCGTCAAATCAAATGTCACTTTGAGTGATGTGATTGATTGATGTGATTGATTGATTGAAAGACTTACATCACTTTATTAAAGTGACAATGATAGTTGATGTAAGTTGTTGGAATAGTGTTGGTGGTTGAGAAAGCCATTACCATTTATTTTATTTGATATTTTAAATGGTAAATGCTTTGTAATTTTTTTAAAATATATAAAGCAATTTTTTGGTAATTCATTTAACAAGTCAACCATTACACAACTCCTTCACTTCTTCTCTCTTTCTCACGCCCAAAAGGGCTCTTTTTCTTTTTTTTCACAGCTCACTGCCGTGAGCTTTAAGGGGAGCAATGAGTGTGTTTTTTGTTGCAAAACACAAGTGCTAGCACACTTACGAGACTTGCGAAGGTGTTAGGGAGGTTCACCCATGAGGCGGGATCCGTTCGACGAAGCTTGGAGCTTGACGAAGGACCACTTTCACGCCCAAAACAGTGAGTTAATACACTGCAGTTCACGCCCAATGCAGTAAGGTTTTTCAAATTTGTTGCTTGCCGCATCTCTCAACCGATCGATGTGAGTATTCTGCTACCTCCGTTGATGTGTTCACACATGTATTTCATTGCTTGTTTGATCTTGGGACCTAGATATAAACCTAACATCCAGTAGGGGGACATCCAAGTCCGAAACATATATCTAATATATGCCAATACATCCAATGTATTGCCTAACCTTTTTCCTCTGAATCAACTAAGCCTTGGCTTTGGCACAACAAACTTAGTGATCCCAGTTAAGCGCGACCCATTGAGCAGGAAAGCTTCGTAATCAATGTCGATGGACAAGAAATGGTCTTGACTTTGGCCAACAAACCACAACTTGGACAAGACACCAATATGGAACAAAGCTCTCATGATTCAAACACATCCTCGACTGAAAAAAGCCTTGACTTTGGCCAACAAGCCAATGCCAGTCTTGGATCTTGAGTAAGAATCACTCAATGGAAGGAAAAACGCTTAATATTTTGCGAGGGTTTTTCGCGTGCAAATTGGTAACCGATTTATTATCTTTGTTAAGGTCTCATCATCATACACCCTTAAACATGCATTCTAAACACATAATAAAGCGCATATGAATAAATAATAATGATATGCGGATGTATACTTTACACAATGATCCTAGATCAAATCTCTCCATTTCTCTCTCTCGCTAGCACATGTATTACCTCTACCCGTTACACTACACTTCTAAAGAAACCTCATTTACATTGAGGGGAATAGGTGAGAATAGAATACAAAGAGTAAAGAGGTAATAAGGCTGGACACGCAGGTCCAATTTAATAAATTCCAAATTTATTACAACAATTTCTAAAATTGCCCCAACCATCAAATATCCATCCGATATACATTATTCATGCATCGCAACCATGTATTCACACAAGCATGCTATCAATAAATCTAATCAAATTAATTAATCTGATAATTAGTGACCATCGAATGTTCAAACAACGATTTAATATTAATTTAAAAAATTAAATCCAATTCAATTTGTATTTAATATTAATTCGCTATTTAATTCCAAATTAAATATTACACTTTATTAGTGAACCTTTACGACTTAAATTCCAAATTTAATCGTTACGGGTCTCAAAGCCCGATCAACGTCCAACGTTAATTTAATTAAAGTCCAATGGGCTTTTAATTAATTTCTTAAGGCGTGGACTTTTGGTCAACTAGGGTCGAACCCAATAACCAAAGTCCAATCCGGGAGTTACCCCATAAGCCCAAAAATCAATTTAGGCCCATTAGGCCCAATTAAACTAATTAAGGTCCATTAGTCGCATTTGGGCTTTATGGAGGCGATTTTGGGCCTAATTGGATCCAACCAATTTGGCCTAAACTTAACTTAGTACAACCAAGCCCAATATGCCCAATAACAACTTTAAAAGTCCAATTTCCAAAATTAGGCCCAATATAATTAAATTACAAATTCCAAATTCCCAATTTAATTACCAAAGTGTATAGCATTATTAATCACCCAAATCAACATTTCCAAAACATCAAATTAGCCTAATTAATCATGCTTATCATCAAAAAAAACATGTCCAACATATTTCATCAAAAAATCAAACCAAAACATGCTCAATGACTCTCGGCAATGGAGGGATTTTTTTTTTAAATCAATTCCGAATTCAATCCAATCAAATTCTAAATCAACATTTCCCGAAAGATTTTAAGTCATCCAATGAATCAAAATCAAAAAATCACCATGATCACATTTAGGGCACCATTCGACCATGCCAAAATTTTGGGGAAAAAATGTTCCAAACACAATTTCATCAAATTGATCAAATCAATCCTCAATTAAACATGTATTAAGCATACTAATTCATCCAATTTCATTAAAACATGCTCAAATACAATTTACCCAAATTTTAAGCCCTAATTAATTTTCATGCTCAACCTTGCTCTGATACCATTGTTGGAGTTCTACGGTCCCAATGATCGAATCAAAAGCATAAAACATAAGTGCGAATACAAGGAGGAGTTTTGGAATACTCACATCGATCGGTTGAGCGACGCGCGAGGGACCAAAAATTCGGTTTTCTGCTTACTGTCATGCTCGGGAATGAGCTGCTGCATTCCACCATTTTCGGCCTTTTGAGGTCTTCCATCAAGCTCCAAGCTTTGTGGTGAACTTCCAAGCTCATTGGTAGACTTCCATATCACCTTCGCATGTCTCTCGGAGTGCTAGCTCTTGATGATTTTGCAGCAAAATCATCGCACTTGTGCTTTCCTTGCTCATGGTTTCTGGGTAGAAACCAGTGAAGAAAGAGCCCCAAGGGCGTGAGAGAGAGAGAGAAAAGAGAGGAGAGATAGATGTGTAAGTGTTTTGCAAAAATGTGTATCAAATACCATTTATTTGATTTTCAAAAAATCAATAATTAATTTACCAATTTTCTTTCCAAAATTCAAATGGCAATAATTGCCTACCACTTCCATCAACTCATCAATCCATCAATCAATGAATAGTGACTGGTTTCAATCACTCAAAGTGAAAGACTTCCATCACTTGATTGACGAATGATGTGACGCTAGATGTGACTAGCGATTTGACGCTTGATTTGACTTACGTCCCGCACTCAAATTTGAAATGCGAATGCGCTCGCAAATAATCCTAGACTCGGGTTCGCTAATTCCAAATTAACGAATTTTCCGTTGCGACGTAATTAAATGATTATGCCTAGCGAAATCACTATTTACATCGCTAACGAATTAATTCTAAATTAACTCGTTCGCCCGAATTAAAATCTAATTTTAATTCAGCGTCGAAATCCAATTTCGTTTAATATATCGAATATATTAATTAATCGATTAATTCCAAATTAATCGCTCTCTCTCTTTAATTGATATTTTATCCCAGATAAAATATCTCCAAAATTAATCCCATATTAGTCTCTCTCATCTAATTAATCCCAGATTAATTAAAAGTGTGAGTCATACGTCATCAATGAATCTTTGGGAAGCGACCCATGAGATCCCGATATGTTGGCAGTAAATACGGTCGTCGGATTATCCGAACACGTAAGTACCTAGTACTACATTTATACCGATTTACAAGAAAAGGTTGCTTCTAGCAAAGCCCCATGCCTACCCAATTCTCCAGAAATATCCTTACAGGAATATAAATCTATATCAGGCGTAGTATACGTAGTATTGCGTATTTCGATCCATTATCGGATGATCACATGCAAGGCCTGGGGCTGGTACAGTGTTTGCCCCGTACGAAGCATATATCGGATTACGAGCAACTAGTCTCTTTAATATCGGATAATCATGACCAAGTCATATTATCCCGACGGTTGCATCCTTTTTAGAGAACCAGTTCTGTATCTCTGCGTGATCATCAACTCCATATGACTGGAGTGACACTTCCGTCTTGACATCACACCCACACACTACGATTCTCAATATACCCAGTAAGGCGTACACAGAACCGATTAAAGCCCTGGACGACCACAACAAAAGTATATTGATTGTCGCAAGTATTAGCGGTGCAAGTCTCAGGTTGAGACCAAATACACCTACCCTGATTTCGGACTTCCATAGACACATAGTCATACTACCAATGAATTCCGAGGGGGTTTATCCAGAGCGAAGCTATTTCCCGTACCATCGGTAAACCACAACCTCCTATTACACTTGCATGAGTATCATATACCCAAATATATGAGTACTATGCCGTTGTGCCCTCACAACACGCACATGTGTAATACTAGTCTTTTACGTATTTATCGATGTCCAATCTCGATAATACTCTGACTAGGGATATTTAATGATTTATCCTTCGTGGACTGATACTGTCTCATATCATTCTCAATCCAGGAATAAATTATAAGACCTCCTATCATTTATACATCTTGGTGATCTAATCACAAATGATAAGAGTGCAATCTCCTTTGTCACATAGTTAATTTGTACAACAACACCATGATCTGTACAAATAGTGACGCTATAGGTCATAATTGTCCAACAATCTCCCACTTGCCCTATAGCCAGTCACTCGAGTGTCGGACACCCGAACTATGTACGGTTGGCTCAAGTTGCTGAGAAAAGACTTTCGTTAGCGGATTGCATGATTATCGTCTGATGTGATTTATTCGATCAAATCATCCCCACGTTGTATGATCCGAACGAATTAGATGAATAGTCGAAGTACGTATCTGGATCATTGATGAGACCATTTATTCTTTACCCTGCGCTACAGCCTAGCTCAGTTGCTAATAGAACTACATCTAATCTAATTAGATTTGTTATTGACCCAGATGGCTTCTATTGCTGCCTCAGCTAAAATAACAACAGCATTTGTTGTTTATATTCGGTAACAGTATCTGGCTTGGAAGATTTCCAGCTCACTGTACCGTTATTCAAACTGTATAGTACCGTTTGCGACTTTTAGTCGTTATTATCGGTTTAGGAAAATTGCAGTAGTGATTCCAGTCACTTCAAGTTCTCATTCTCCATAGTCTAAGACATCATCCTTAGATCTCTCAGATACCAAAGGATGTTCTTAACATCAATCCAGTGACTATCACTTGGATTGGAGTGATTGTGAATTCATATGCTCAAAGCGTATGAGACACCAGGTCGCGTACATTTTTTCAATGTACGACTTCTCGGAGAGTTTCATGAAAGCCAAGCTTTCACCGATTATTAATATTGGAATATCATTTCCAAGAAATGACATATTTATTATCATTATTTATAGGACATTTATTGTCAGTGCGCTCCCACTAACCCTCCTATATACACAAGAATCATTTCATTTTGAATTAAATCATAGACCATTATGATTAAATCAAAATGACAATTCCAAGAACCAAATGCTTGCTTCAATCCAATCATAGATCGAATAACCCGCAAACCTTGTTTGCTAGTTTTGGTACGACAAAACCGATAGGATGTTGTAAACATCCTCCAAAAGGTTTCCTTTTCAGGAAAATGATTTTCCCGTTTAGCTGACATATTTCATAAATGAAACATGCAGCTTTTGCAAGCATTTTCCAAATGGATTTACCATGGCAACATGTAAAAGGTTGAATTGTAATCATCACAATGTTGATAACGATACCTTTCCGTTAAAAGCCTAGCTTTTTACGTTGGTATGTTGCCATTCCACGTATGTCTTTCTTGAAGACTCATATAGTACCAATAGGCACAATGCCTTATGGTACAACAACTAGTGTCCAAACTAAGTTGTTATATATGGAATCCATTTCGGACCCATGACACTTTGTCCAAACATGGAATGCTAGGCATATGTTTGGATGATACCAAACTAAAACCCAAATCGGATAAGTGCCAATTGTAGGTTATCCAAGGGATACATAAGTATAGTATTTATACAACTCACACGAGAACAATTCGATTATTGCTCACCTTGCGGTTTTCCTAAGAGGAATACCTAAATACAGTGGTAAGTGGGAGGATAGTAAAACTCGATGAAAATCGGAGTAATACTATTCCAAGCATCGATTCCTTAATGGAACACAAATAGTTCATCAAGGATGAAACTATACTAGTAATCTTCGAATACACAAGAACCGCGTATGTCGGAGAGATTCAGAAAATAACCTGGGGTATGGGTTTCTGATCTCACCTCATAAATATGTCAATCTTATTGAGGTATACCAACGGACTACGTATGAGGAAGTGATACAAGGTATCGACTCCCTATCATGGCAAAGTTCCATGAATCCCAAAGACATCCATCACTTGATTGACGAATGATGTGACGCTAGATGTGACTAGCGATTTGACGCTTGATTTGACTTGCGTCCCGCACTCAAATTCGAAATGTGAATGCGCTCGCAAATAATCCCAGACTCGGGTTCGCTAATTCCAAATTAACGAATTTTCCGTTGCAATGTAATTAAATGATTATGCCTAGCGAAATCACTATTCACATCGCTAACGAATTAATTCTAAATTAACTCGTTCGTCCGAATTAAAATCTAATTTTAATTCAACGTCGAAATCGAATTTCGTTTAATATATCGAATATATTAATTAATCGATTAATTCCAAATTAATCGCTCTCTCTCTTTAATTGATATTTTATCCCAGATAAAATATCTCCGCAATTAATCCCAGATTAGTTTCTCTCTCATTTAATTAATCCATATTAATTAAAAGTGCGAGTCATACGTCATCAGTGAATCTTTGGGAAGCGACACATGAGATCCCCGGATATGTTGGCAGTAAATACGGTCGTCGGACTATCCGAACACGTAAGTACCTAGTACTACGTTTATACCAATTTACAAGACAAGGTTGGCTTCTAGCAAAGCCCCATGCCTACCCAATTCTCCAGAAATATAATTACAGGAATATAAGAACTATATCAGGTGTAGTATACGTAGTATTGCGTATTTCGATCCAGTATCGGATGATCACATGCAAGGCCTGGGGCTGGTACAGTGTTTGCCCCGTACGAAACATATATCGGATTACGAGCAACTAGTCTCTTTAATATCGGATAATCAAGACCAAGTCATATTATCCCAACGGTTGCAACCTTTTTAGAGAACTAGTTCTGTATCCCTACGCGATCATCAACTCCATATGACTGGAGTGACACTTCTGTCTTGACATCACACCCAACACACTACGATTCTCAATATACCCAGTAGAGGCGTACACAGAACCGGTTAAAGCCCTGGACGACCACAACAAAAGTATATTGACTGTCGCAAGTATTAGTGGTGCAAGTCTCAAGTTAAGAGCAAATACACCTACCCTGATTTCGGACTTCCATAGACATAATTCCGAGGGGGTTTATCCAGAGCGAAGCTATTTCCCGTACCATCGGTAAAGCACAACCTCTTATTACACTTGCATGAGTATCATATACCCAAATATATGAGTACTATGCCGTTGTGCCCTCACAACACGCACAAGTGTAATACTAGTCTTTTACGTATTTATCGATGTCCAATCTCGATAAATACGTAAAACTAGGGATATTTAATGATTTATCCTTCGTGTACTGATACTGTCTCATATCATTCTCAATCCAGGAACAAATTATAAGGACCTCTTATCATTTATACATCTTGGTGATCTAATCACAAATGATAAGAGTTCAATCTCCTTTGTCACATAGTTAATTTTTACAACAACACCATGATCTGCACAAATAGTGACGCTATGGGTCATAATTGTCCAACAATCTCCCACTTGGCTTATAGCCAGTCACTCGAGTGTCTGACACCTGAACTATGTACGGTTGGCTCAAGTTGCTGAGAAAAGACGTTCGTTAGCAGATTTGCATGATTATCGTCTGATGCGATTTATTCGATCATTACATCGCCACATTGTATGATCCGAACGAATCAGATGAATAGTCGAAGTACGTATCTGGATCGTTGATGAGACCATTAATTCTTTAGCCTGCACTGCAGCCTAGCTCAGCTGCTAACAGAACTACATCTAATCTAATTAGATTTGTTATTGACCCAAATGGCTTCTATTGCTGCCTCAGCTGCAACAATAACCCGCATTTGTTGTTTATTCGATAACAGTATCTTGCTTGGAAGATTTCCAGCTCTCTGTACCGTTATTCAAACTGTATAGTACCGTTTGTGACTTTTAGTCGTTATTATCGGTTTAGGAAACTTGCAGTAGTGATCCCAGTCACTTCAAGTTCTCATTCTCCATAGTCTAAGACAGCATCCTTAGATCTCTCAGATACTAAAGGATGTTCTTAACATCAATCCATTGACTATCACTTGGATAGGAGTGATTGTGAATTCATATGCTCAAAGCGTATGAGACACCAGGTGGCGTACATTTTTCAATGTACAATTTCTCGGAGAGTTTCATGAAAGCCAAGCTTTCACCGATTATTATTATGGGAATATCATTTTCAAGAAATGACATATTTATTTTCATTATTTATAGGACATTTATTGTCAGTGCGCTCCCACTAACCCTCTTATATACACAAGAATCATTTCGTTTTGAATTAAATCATAGACCATTATGATTACATCAAAACGACAATTCCAAGAACCAAATGCTTGCTTCAATCCAATCATAGATCGAATAACTCGCAAACCATGGTTGCTAGTTTTGGTACGATAAAACCGACAGGATGTTGTAAACATCCTCCAAAAGGTTTCCTTTTCAGGAAAACAATTTTCCCGTTTAGCTGACATATTTCATAAATGAAACATGCAGCTTTTACAAGCATTTTCCAAATGGATTTACTGTGGCAACAGGTAAAAGGTTGAATTGTAATCATCACAATGTTGATAACGATACCTTTTCATTAAAAGCCTAGCTTTTTACGTTGGTATGTTTCCATTCGACGTATGTCTTTCTTGAAGACTCATATAGTACCAATAGGCACAATGCCTTATGGTACAACAACTAGTGTCCAAACTAAGTTGTCATATATGGAATCCATTTCGGACCCATGACACTTTGTCCAAACATGGAATGTTAGCATATGTTTGGATGATACCAAACTAAAACCCAAATCGTGTTGGTTATTATCTAGGTTCCAAGATCAAACAAGACATGAAAATCATGTGTGAATACAGCAACGGAGGTAGCGGAATACTTACATCGATCGGTTGAGTCGATTTGGAGAAGAATCAAGGGCAAATAGCCACTGCCAAGGACGCCAAACTGCTGCAGTTCACTGCCTCCATTTTCAGATTTTTTAGATGAGAAACGGAGCTCCAAGCTTCGTCAAACGGATCCCGGCTCATGGGTGAACCTCCCTACCACCTTCGCAAGTCTCGTAAGTGTGCTAGCACTTGGATTTTTTACCATAAAAATCCACTATTTGCCTCCCTTGTTCACGCCATTTATGGCTCCAAACCAGTGAGCTTTTAAGCTTTTGGGCGTGACTAGAAGAAGAGAAAAATGAGAGAGAAGAAATTGCGTATATGTTGGGTAAAGCATTTTCCAAAATGCCTTTATATATTTTCAATAAAAAAATATATTAAAACAATTACAATTGATTAATTAAAACCAAAAGTAAATGCTTTTTACCTCCAAACACTATTCCAACAACTCACATCACTATTCAATGTCATTTTAATAAAGTGA
>SKCR01039415.1:0-16174 GCA_019454045.1 Zanthoxylum bungeanum
AGAAAGTCTCCTAATAGTCAACTACCTCTTTTTGGGTATAACCTTTGTCCACTGGCCTAGCCTTGAAGGTTTGTACCTTCCCATCTGCTCCCATATTTCTCTTGTAGATCCACTTGCAACCTATGGGTTTCACCCCATCAGGTTGGTCTATAAATTCCTAGACCGAGTTGGAGTATATAGACTCCATCTCGAGGTTCATGGATTTGAGCCATTCCTATTTTTCTGATCCATCCATTGCATTAAGATAGGTCAATGGATCATCTACACCATCACTGGATGCGGCAACTTGTGCCTCTCCAACTCCTAGATAGTTATCAGGTTGCCGTACAACTCTCTCACTACATCTATGTGGCAAATCATTATGAAAAACTTGCACCTGACGCTCAGATGTCGAAGATGCTATGTTTCTGTCAACAATTGTTGACGATGGTATGTTGTTCGAACCAGTAAGTAACTCTTCGAGTAACACTTTACTTTGAGGTTTGAACTACTTAATATAGTCATTTTCAAGAAATGTAGAGTTTTTCGACTCAAACATTTTATTATCTTCTTGACTATAAAAGAACCCACACTTAGTCTCCTTAGGATAACTTACAAATAGGCACACCTGAGAACATGGCTCCAACTTTGTAGTCTTATTCTTCAGCACATGTGTTAGACACGCTCATATGTGGAAATATCGTAAACTAATTTTATGACCACTCCACAACTCTAAAGAAGTTTTAGGAACAGACTTATATGGAACTACAATAAGGATGTACATTACTGTTTCCAATGAATATCCCAAGAAAGAATTAGGCAGTAAACTGTAACTAAACATAGATCTTATCTTGTCTAGTAGAGTCAAATTTCTCCTCTCTGTAACATCGTTCTACTGTTGTGTTCCAGGTGATGTGAGCTGGAATACTATCTCATTTCAGCCAAGAATTCCTAAAAATCACTATCAATGTATTCTCCTCCATGATCTGATCGTAAACATTTAATCGCTTCACATAATTGGTTCTCAACCTCAGCACACTATTCTTTGACTTGTGCTGCATTAGTTAAACGTACCCATATCTATAATAATTATCATCGGCCCGTAAACATCTAGATGTTTTAGCTCAAGTGGTTGACTGACTCTTATACCTTTTCCAGTAAAAGGTCTATTGGTCATTTTTCCTTCTAGACAAGATTCACAGACTCGTAAAGTTCCAAGCTTTAACTGGTTTAAAGCTCTGTTCTTTATCAACCTATCTATCTGGTCAAGACTAATATGACCAAGTCAAAAATGCCATAGTTATGTGTCAACATGAGAAATCTTTTTCCGTTTTGTTTTAGATTTTTCAACCTTAAACATTTCAGTGTAGAGCAGTGAATTCTGTGTTAACGGCCTTAACAGATATAAATTATATTATGGGTGTCCTGTCCATATAGTTAAACCATTTCTACCAATAATAACCAAATTATTATTAAAAGAAATAGAAAAACTGTCATCCAAGAGTTTAGAAACAGAAATCAAATTCATACGAAAATCAGGAATAAATAATACATTATTCAACTGTAAATAACTATTATTTGAAAAACTTAAACTCGAAACTCCAACTGCTCTAGTGTAACACCCCGATCAGCGCGGTCATGTCCGGTACAATGAATCATCAAGCATAACATCTTAGAATCTATAAAATAAAATAAATATAGATTTCACATCTTAGGAATCTTGTCTGAAGGTCCTAGACAAATTTTCAGTTTCAGCATCACTTTATAACTTACCAGAGTCAATCGATAACCTTTCGTATTGCATCCATAACGTTCTCATACAATATATGCTTTTGATGAATTTTATATCGTTGGAAAGCTTAGACCAAGACCTACAATTTTTGTGTTGAACAATTTCTAAAATTCAGAACTGAAAAAGTCGAAAATATCATTTTCTTTTAGATGAATAGTAACTATGATTTTTTAGATAAGTTGCTTACGTGGAAAAATGTGAGCCACTTCTTTTAATCCAGAAAAATAAGTTTTTGTCTATATATAATACACTATTCATGTGTCTTCTTCATCCACCAAGAACTTGAGATAGCTTTTGGAGAGAGTGAGAGCTCAATTTTTTTCTTTTCCTTACAAATCCTTGAAGGAAAATGATGACTTCAAGCACTAACACATACTAGTAAGCTCTTTATCCTCTTCCTCTTCTCCTAATTTCAGTTTTATGCATAAAAAATGAAATCCCTAATTCATAGCTCAAGAAACCAAGTGTTTTTTTTTGGCATTTTTATGCATCTCATAACCATATTCATATGGATTAGAGGCTGATTTTGAAGAATGCCCAATTTTTTTCTCCATTTAGGGGCTGGCCGAGAATGTGTATATGTGTGGGGGAAATTGATTGGTCTAATTTTTTTGAGTTAGGATTAGTCATGAATAAAGAATGAGTTGGCTTGGGTTTATGAGGTGTAGTGGAAATAATGACTGGTTTTGTAAAAAAAATTGTGATGTTTGCTTAATGTGCACACTATGTGTTTGACTAAATTCAGAGCCTAGATAAGAGTAATAAATTAATCAATTTATGTGCATGATAATTTAGTTTTTGTATGATGAAGAATCTAGTGGTAATAGCCGAAGTAAACAAAGTTAGAAGGGTGAAGAAAGTCGTAACTTAGGCAGTGAGTCTAATTGTTGTGAAATCTAGACAGTCTCTGTTATGTCAGCTATAACTTGAATTTTTGATGTCCGATTGATGAACCATAAATTTATAACTAAATTAAACACAATAAGTTACGACATATCTAAAAACCAGAATTTCTAATAAAATATGAAATTGTGGCTAGTTTTCAAATATGGTCTATCTGCAATGAAAGAACTGTTCTGTCCTGGTGAATAAGGTGAAAGGATTTGACCATATCTTGTGTTTGGTAGATCTTAACTGAAATCCATATTTTTTTGGATAAACTATACACATAAAGGAGTAAGTATCCAAAATTCTTATTTTTTAAACTTACGATGAGGCCGAACCGAATTTTTAAAGTTGAGTGACTTGCTGCCTCTACACATATTTTGTTTTCTGAACAGCCCCTAAACTTTGATTTATAACTTGAGTCTTTGAAATTGGAATTAAGATCCGTAAAAGAGACATACACTATACACAATAAGTTCTATTCTATTAAAATTTCATACCCGGATTCATTTCCAATTAGTTACAGTGAATTTTCAAAGTTAGGTGTTGAGCAGTGAATTCTGAGCGACTATTGGAATCTAAATTCCTGCTCCCACACTTATGTAACTCCAAACCTTAGCCCGTAAGGAAAATTATTCATAGACCATGCTTATAAGTTAATAACTCAGCAAAGTCAAGTATTCTCACAAGTTATGTTCTAATAAAGTTCATTGATTATAGATTATCGGCAGGAACCACGACTTTCTTCGACGCCGTGAAGTACTGCCAATCTGTTTCAAAATCAGTGAATGGATATTTTATTTTCATAATATTTTATTGATTTTATAAAGTTAAATGAATTTATTTATGTTTAAGTTATGCTTTGAGATGAGATAAAGTTGCCAAAATATTTTGATGAGTTAAGAATATTTTTGGACCAGTTGAGAAATGTTATCATGCTTTCGTATTTTGAGATGATTTCCTTTATGAATTTTTTTATAGACTGGGGGAAACCCAATCTTAGAGACTTTTGAAATTGACGGATTATGGAATTGATGGATACAACAGACTTATGCACATGTAGTTTCAAGACTAGGGGGACGGTACTATAGGACGCCCCAAGATCCTAGTTTCAAAGCAAGAATGACAATATTGATTAGCGCTCATGTCTCTAGTTCACTGACTTGGGATGGCGATATGTAATATCGTAAGGCACTAGTTAGGTGTGTGAGGGGACGACGATACGTAAGCCCCCATACGTCAATTGTTTTTCTTATGTGATTTTCAGAAAGAACAATTTTATGAAAGAGTTTTAGAAAGAATTAGTTTTATGAGAGATCTCAGAGTTTTACAAAGAGAAAGAAGTTTTTCGAAAAAGTTTTACAAAAAGAGTTTTCAGAGAAGATTAGTTTTTCTTGTATATGAGGTGATTTCATTCTCAGAAAATAAATTTTTCATAAATCTTTTAGTTCCCTTTTAAACTATCCACTCACTAGTCATTCAAATGATATAACCGTACCCACACTCTACAAGTTTCCTATTTTACAGGTCTATTCAGAGGAGAGCTCGAGAGAATGGATACTGATGGAAGTCACTAGGGTTATTAGTCCACTCATCAGTCAGGTCTGAGATATATGGTTCAGTCAATGTTGTAAAAGTTAAAGTACAAGTCATGTATAAGTTTCATGAGAGTCATTACTTAAGGTTGTCAAAGTCGAAGTTACCAGAGTTTAGCATAGCAAGTTCAGAATTATAAAGAACAAAAATTGTTTAATTAATTTAAGATGGGCATGTAGCCCTCCAGTGTAAGTGTGTGAATTGTGATTTTCAAATAACCAGAAAAGTAGCAGAGATCATTTAGTTAGTCAGTTAGTTAGAGGCTAAGGGTGATAGGACAACTTGTCGCTTGCCGATAGCATCTCCAAGATGGGGATGTTATATCTAGCTGAAACAACATCTCTTTGTCCTAACCCTAATAATGTAGTCACCTCTGCAAGGTCCTTCCATGAATCAAGTAGTTGCAAAGAAGAACAAACATGGTTAATGGCTCCATAATCAACAATCCATGCGGATTTATCATCCACCAAAAATAGAGATTCGATGATAAGTAAATCGTATTTACTTGTGGCCTTCTTCTCTTTTAGCTCAGCAAGGTATTTAAGATAGTTCATTTCCCAATGCCCATCCTTGTTGCAATGGAAACACTTTCATTTGGGATTGGCATCCTTGGAGCTTTTCTTATTCTTCATAAGCTTTGCCTTAGCCTTCCCGGTGTCTTTCTTCTTATTCTTGGCAGATTTAGAAGGTTCGGCAATATTTTCCTCTCTACTGGGCTTACGAGTATCCATAACATAGTTTCTTTTAAACTGTAGGAAACTCTTCGGAAGATTTTCCATGATCATGGTCACTTGGC
The DNA here is from genome assembly GCA_019454045.1 of Zanthoxylum bungeanum. Lineage (NCBI taxonomy): Eukaryota > Viridiplantae > Streptophyta > Magnoliopsida > Sapindales > Rutaceae > Zanthoxylum > Zanthoxylum bungeanum. The sequence continues at coordinate 5,049 of SKCR01039415.1, forward strand.
TACACTCATTAATACGAGCTCCATGAGTTTCGGTCATGTTGAGATAGGTCATCATCCTCAAGATGAGCTGTCAGACTGATGTCTATTCCTTCATCCTCGCGGTCATCGCTGAGATCATAGCCTCATTACATTATTTTTCTAAAGGATGCACGAACGTGCCCTACAATGACTCCATCATCAAAGATGTTATAGCCAATGGGTTAAGCTTTGCAGCAAGAACCTCGGACATCCCTGGTAGCAAGTAGTAGTAAGCTTTTGTATTGGACGTGACCCATTTTGTTGGACAATTGTGACCCATAGCATCACTATTTTGTAAAGGACATGGTGTTCTTGTACAAAATTAACTATGTGACAAAGGAAATTATCTTTTTATCATTTTTGTAATTGGATTACCTGGATATATAAATGATAAAAGTCCTTATGATTAGTTCCGGATAAATATGATATGAGACAATATTAATCCACGAAAGGTTTAATCATTAAATATCCCTAGTCGTAGTATTATCGAGATTAGACATCGATAATGCGGAATAGACTAGTATTACACTTGTGCGCGTTATGGAAGCTTAACGACATAGTTCTCATATATTTAAGTATTAGATACTTATGCAAGTGTGATAGGAGATTCTGTTAGCCGTTGGACCGGGAATAGCTTCACTTTGGATAGACCCATCGGAATCCAATTGGTAGTATGACTATGTGTCTATGGCAATCCGAATCAGGGTAGGTGTATTTGGTCTTAACCTGAGACTTGCATCGCTAATACTTGCGAAAATCATTATACTTTGGTTTTGGTCGTCCGGGGCTTTAACAGGTTCTATGTATGCCTCTTCTGGGTATACTGAGAATCGTAGTGTGTTGGGTGTGATGTCAAGATGGAATTATCACTTCAGTCATATGAAGATGATGATCACGCAGGGATACAGAACTGGTACTTTTAAATGCTACAGCTATCGGGATAGTATGACTAGGTCATGATTATCCAATTACAGAGACTAGTTGCTAGTGATTTGATATATGCTTCGTACGGGGCAGACACAATTCCAGCCCCAGGCCTAGCATGTGTGTAGGCACTGCATTTTTACACATAAGTCCCTATGACGAGTCTCTTTTGGAGACACTACCTTTTAAGTCACGGAGGTCACAGAAAACGGACATCGGAAGGAAGAATTCAGAATAAACAAGGTTCACTGTTTTCGTTGGTGCTACGTTCGTATATACGTTCGAACGTCAAACAGATTGCGGGCGTTCGTGCCGCGTTCGATGAAGCGTTCGAACGGTGTCGGTAATTCTGGTTTTGCTGCTAGCCTCACATTAAGCCCAATTCGCCCAAGCCTTGGCCCCACACCAAGCCCATAAAACACATCCCAATTTAAATATTAACTAAATAAGATAATGATTAAATTAATTAAATAATTAAATAAAACATATACCAAACATAAAATAAATAATTACCAACTTAAACTAAAATCATGCCTAATTAAAATCAATCAACCAATTATATTCCCAATCAAATATATATTATTCCTAACTTAAAATATTGTATGCCTAATCAACACAAACTAAATATTCAACCTTCCTAATCTAAACCAAATCAAATCCCTTGCTTTCCTTGTCCAACACCAAATCAAATCCTCCCTTTAATGCCAAATCCCTTCCTTGTGAGACAAGGTGAAGCCCTAGCCATTCTCTATATAAACAACACCTCTCCAAGGCATTCCCCCCTAGAGTGTGCACGCCCATTAGAAGAAAAAGAAGAAAAGAATTCCCAACAACCCCTAACCTAGCCACCCCTCTCTGGACTCTCTCTAATACACGCCCTAACTCATGCCATCCACAGCCTTGACCTGCACCCTAAAAACAGCCAGTAATCCCCCCTGAAACAACCGCATATTACCCTCACAAACACTCCTAAATCACACACCAAAACAGTCCCCTAAATTACCAAAAAAACAGTAACCAAAACATCCCAAAAACAGTAACTAAAATATAGCAGCAAAACAGTAGCAACGGCAGCGAATCGGAGTCAAAAGCAGCAGCAAAAGATGGAGAACGACAACTCAAAACAGTAAGACAACGAACGAGAACAGTGAACCAGTGAACCGGAAGAGTTGCGGAGCATCCACCCTTCCGACGATCGTGTACCGTACATCCGAGAGGTGATTTAAAAGGTTAGACCTGAGGGTATTTTTCACACTTATTTCTATTTAATTTCTGGTCATTTACTTTGATTATATTTTCTGTATTTGTGGCATTTGTTGTGTATATGATGCATGTTGTGGGTATTGGATGAATAAAAGAGTGTCGCCTCTTGTGGTATATAGGATGGAAACCCATACGTAAATTCCGTAGCCGAATCCGAATGGACGGTAGTGCGGTCTGTACTTGGGATACAACTCCACGTATCACTTGAGTAAACGGCACCCTCTCTTGTTTTGTGTTGCTTTGGGTTCTTTATTTCTCGTCACTTGAATTCTGTATGTTGCTTATTTATGCATAGTTCAATCGAGCGCATGGGCTTAGTAAGTGGAATGAAAGATCCCCTATGGGGAGGGGTTAAAGCCCTTACCACGATGCTTTGCCGCGCCGGTTGATGTGTGTCCGGTTGAATGCAAGATATGCTCAATCGGGCATACTTAGTTTGATATGATTGTCTTTATGTTTTTATGTATAGTTCAATCAAGCGCATGGGCTTAGTAAGTGGAATGAAAGATCCCCTATGGGGAGGGGTTAAAGCCCTTACCACGATGATTTGCCGCGCCGGTTGATGTGTGTGCGGTTGAATGCAAGATATGCTCAATCGGGCATACTTAGTTTGATATGATTGTCTTTATGTTTTTATGCATGGTTCAATCAAGCGCATGGGCTTAGTAAGTGGAATGAAAGATCCCCTATGGGGAGGGGTTTAAAGCCCTTACCACGATGCTTCACCGCTCCTCGTATTGTACTATTCGTCATTTATGTATTGCGTCCCATTTCATGCATCAGGTCTGTTCCCGTTCGTACGCGTTTACGAACGCAACTCGAACGCGCATGTATTTTGCCTTATCATGCATCAGGTCTTATTTTCGTTCGAACGCGTTCACAAACACCATACGAACGTGAGCATTCTGTTTCATTTCCGTTCGAACGCGTTAACAAACGCCACACGAACGTGAGTATTCTGTTTCATTTCCGTTCGAACGCGTTAACAAACGCCACACGAACATGAGCATTCTGTCTCATTTCTGTTCGAACGCGTTGACGAACGTTACTCGAACGAGAACCTTCTGTTTACCGTTCGAACGCGTCTACAAACGCTACACGAACTCACACGGTAAACAGATCCTCTTGCATCACATTACGACATGTCCATCTTAGCATATGGTTACCCCTTTGTACAATATGCATTTGTATTACCTCTCTAGCTGTTTATTTCTGTTATGCGCCTACAATATCATTCGTCGTCATTTTGATTTCCTTTATATTACACGCAAGCGTTACCATGACTGTTTGTGTTTATATTTACATGAATGATTGAATTCTTATGACGTTATGTGCTTGTTGTTGCAAAGGCCTATTTTTGAGCATGTGAATTTGGCAATAAGATTTGGTTTCATGTATGCTAGATGTAAACTATACTTTTAAGCATGTGAATCTAGGATTGTGTTGCACTTGGAAATATATGTCATAGGCTTGGTTGGATTATTGCATAAATCTTTACATTACAAGTTGCATAAGTAAGGGACCATTCCGAACCCAATGGTTTGAGGTCTTCCCTTGCGAGGGGTGAGTGCGGCCTTAAATCTTTGTCCCGGTTCACACCGGGTGGCGACTCCATGTTATTTCGTACTTCCCAACTAGGCCGCAAGCCTAGACCAGCGTCGTCAAGTTCTGTGTTCCCACAGTCTGGCGACTCCACTGGGGATAGAGAATCGACCCCGAAATAATGCCTTGTAATGTGTAGATTTATGCTTTAATTAACCATGTCTACAAATGTGTGAAATGGGGGTTGTAATCAAGGGCATCTTGAGGCTAGGTAATGGTTTGGTGTCTTCCTTCACTCACTACCTTTCTAGAAGGAAAAGCTGTGAAGACACCTAGATAGCCATCTACTCATAGCCTATTGTGATAGACTAATTTGGAGGACTCGTTGTTTATTCCTGACACCAAGCGATAAGAGCCTAAGAGTCTTGGGTATTTAAGTGAGCCTCGCTCCACCCTCCCTCTGGGGAATCTACAACGGGAAATCCATTTGACAGTCTGTCACACACCATAGCTCATTGGCACGTACCTTAGTGTATAAAAAATGGTGTGCTCACTTGGTTGCTCGAACCCTTGATTGGGGAGACCTAGTTGTGGGCCATCCTTCGCCGATGAGAGCCTTTGTCCATACTCCCACGAACCCATGCGTAGACCGGGTGTATAGCCTATAACAAATATTTCCTTGTGCTTTAGGACCATTATCATTTGGATGAATTGGACTCTTTGTCAAAAATGCGAACTTGCTGGGCCATTTAAACTGGGGCAGGTTCGTATCCTATGACAATTAGGCCCAAAACTTCTGAAATGATGGTGGGCCACACGGTAGAAGTTTTTATTTTATGTTTATAATATCTTCTTTGTATGCTTATGTTTGGGAACATTGCTATTTGAATCCATCTGGATCTTTTGTCATGAGATATGGGCTTGTTGGGCCATTTAAACTGGGACAAGAACATACCTTATGACGATTGGGCCAAAAGGCTTCTAAATAACAATGGGCCATGTTATGATTGTGTTCGGAATATTATCATTTGGATTTAGTTGGGCTCTTTGCCATAAGACATGAACTCGTTGGGCCATTTAAACTGGGACGGGTTCAATCCTATGACAGTTAGCCCAAAAGCTTCTAAAATGATGATGGGCTGATTTGTGTGAGAATTTTAATGAGTTGATATATTCCTTGTAATATGCATCTCATGCACCCCACGCATACATGCATCATGTTAACCCTTGTGATTTAAAAGCCATCCAAGATTCCCGTTGGGTTAGGGAAAAGACAAGACAACCAGAATCAGCAACATATGAGTAGTAGTTTTGGGGATGAGTCCCAGGGTCGAGGGCCACGTCGTCAGAGTGTTGGAATGAATCCCAGGGTTGAGGCCCATGTCAGCAGTTTCAGAAATGAATCACATGGGCGAGGCCCATATCAATATCAGTCTGGGGGCGAGGCCCATATAAATATCAGTCTGGGGGCGAGGCCCATGTCAGTATCAGTTGGGGGCGACCCCACATCAGTATCAGTTTGAGGATGAGTCCCAGGGCCGAGGCCTACATTAGTATCAGTCTGGGGGCGAGGCCCACGTCAATATCATTTTTTGGGAATGAATCCCAGGGTTGAGGCCCACATCAGTATCAGTTTGGGGAGAGGCCCACATCAGCTTGGGGGCGAGGCCCACATCAGCATCAGTTTAGGGGGGACCCACATCTGCATCAGTTTGGGGGCGAGGCCCATATCAGTATCAATTTTGGGGATGAGTCCCAGGGCCGAGGCCCATATCAGTATCAGTTTGGGGATGAGTCCCAGGGTCGATGCCCACATCAGCAGCAGTTTTGGGATAAGTCCCAGGGTCGAGGCCCGCACATCAGTATCACTTTTGGGGATGAGTCCAAGGGCCGAGGCCCACATCAGTTTCAGTTTTAGGAATAAGGCCTAGGAAATAAAGCCCACATTCAATACAATTCAGGAACAAAGCCACACAGTCAGCTCAGATCAGAGAACAAAGCTCAAGGGGAAGAAAAGCCTCATGTCAGTATAGTTCGGGAATAAAGCTCGGGAGGAATAAAGCCTCATATCAGTATAGTTTGAGAACAAAGCTCAAGGGGAAGAAAGCCTCATATCAGTATAGTTTGAGAACAAAGCTCAAGGGGAAGAAAGCCTCATGTCAGTACAGTTCGGGAATAAAGCTCGGGAGGAATAAAGCCTCATCTCAATAGTTCGGGAATAAAGCTCAGGAGGAATAAAGCCTCATCTCAACACAGTTCGGGAACAAAGCTCGGGAGGAATAAAGCCTCATCTCAACACAGTTCGGGAACAAAGTTCGGAGGAATAAAGCCTCATCTCAACACAGTTCGGGAACAAAGCTCGGAGGAATAAAGACTCATCTCAACAGTTCGGGAATAAAGCTCAGGAGGAATAAAGCCTCATCTAAACACAGTTCGGGAACGAACAAGCCGGGAATTGCACTCCAAGAATGGAGCAAGGTTCAGAAATGGACCACATCATTATCAACACGGTTCGGAAATGGACCATCTCTCATCAGTAACGGTTCAGAAATGGACCATTATCACATCTCACCACCCCGAAAATGGAGCACGGTTCGAAATGGACCATCGTCTCATCTCGCTGAAAATGGCACTCTGAGAATGGAGCACGGTTCGGAAATGGACCAAGGAAGGCCTAACCCATCGGAATATGATACATATACATGCATACATGCATACATATCACGTACATGCAAGTTTGTTTTGTGTGTTCGCAGTTTGCCGCGACAAAGACCATCTCATCAAATAACGGTTCAAAAATGAGCCACATTCTCGCACAGCACGGTTCGGAAATGGACCGCTACCACAACAGATGACGAGAATGGCACTCCAAGAATGGAACACAGTTCAAGAATGAACAAACCGAGAATGGCAATCCAAGAATGGAGCAGAGTTCAAGAATGAACAAGTCGGAAATGACACTCCGAGAATGGAGATATAGTCCGGGAATGGACAGTTCAAGAATGAACAAGCCGAGAATGGCAATCCAAGAATGGAGCAGAGTTCAAGAATGAACAAGTCGGAAATGACACTCCGAGAATGGAGATATAGTCCGGGAATGGACAGTTCAAGAATGAACAAGCCGAGAATGGCAATCCAAGAATGGAACACAGTTCAAGAATGAACAGGCCGAGAATGGCACTCCAAGAATGGAAGCACGATTCGGGAATGGACCACCTCACAGTAACAGTTCGAGAATGGACACCTCACAGTAACGATTCGGGAATGGACCACATCACAGTAACGGTTCGAGAATGGACCAACTCACAGTAACGGTTCGAGAATGGACCACCTTACAGTAATGGTTCGGGAATGGACCACCTCACAGCAACGGTTTGGGAATGGACCACATCACAACACGGTTCGGGAATGAACCAGGGGTCGCAACACCTCACCAACCAAATCAACTCAACTCAACACATGGTAAGTCAAGTGGCAGCTGGCGAGCCAGGTAAGTGAAAATGCATTGCATAACTTTGATAGGATTGTCACTGTTACACATTACACAAGTCCCATCAAAGTGGGGGCGACTGTAGGCACTGCATTTTTACACATAAGTCCCTATTATGAGTCTCATTTTGGAGACACTACCTTTTAAGTCACGGAGGTCACGGAAAACGGACATCGGAAGGGGGAATTCAGAATAAACAAGGTTCACTGTTTTCGTTGGTGCTACGTTCGTATATACGTTCGAACGTCAAACAGATTGCGGGCGTTCGTGCCGCGTTCGATGGAAGCGTTCGAACGGTGTCGGTAATTCTGGTTTTGCTGCTAGCCTCACATTAAGCCCAATTCGCCCAAGCCTTGGCCCACACCCCACACCAAGCCCATAAAACACATCCCAATTTAAATATTAACTAAATAAGATAATGATTAAATTAATTAAATAATTAAATAAAACATATACCAAACATAAATAAACAATTACCAACTTAAACTAAAATCATGCCTAATTAAAATCAATCAACCAATTATATTCCCAATCAAATATATATTATTCCTAACTTAAAATATTGTATGCCTAATCAACACAAACTAAATATTCAACCTTCCTAATCTAAACCAAATCAAATCCTTGCTTTCCTTGTCCAACACCAAATCAAATCCTCCCTTTAATGCCAAATCCCTTCCTTGTGAGACAAGGTGAAGCCCTAGCCATTCTCTATATAAACAACACCTCTCCAAGGCATTCCCCCCTAGAGTGTGCACGCCCATTAGAAGAAAAAGAAGAAAAGAATTCCCAACAAACCCTAACCTAGTCACCCCTCTCTGGACTCTCTCTAATACACGCCCTAACTCATGCCATCCACAGCCTTGACCTGCACCCTAAAAACAGCCAGAGTAATCCCCCCTGAAACAACCGCATATTACCCTCACAAACACTCCTAAATCACACACCAAAACAGTCCCCTAAATTACCAAAAAAACAGTAACCAAAACATCCCAAAAACAGTAACTAAAATACAGCAGCAAAACAGTAGCAACAGCAGCGAATCGGAGTCAAAATCAGCAGCAAAAGACGGAGAACGACAACTCAAAATAGTAAGACAACGAATGAGAATAGTGAACCAGTGAACCGGAAGAGTTGCGGAGCATCCACCCTTCCGACGATCGTGTACCGTACATCGACCGAGGGTGATTTAAAAGGTTAGGCCTGAGGGTATTTTTCACACTTATTTCTATTTAATTTCTGGTCATTTACTTTGATTATATTTTCTGTATTGTGGCATTTGTTGTGTATATGATGCATGTTGTGGGTATGGATGAATAAAAGAGTGTTGCCTCTTGTGGTATATAGGATGGAAACCCAGACGTAAATTCCGTAGCCGAATCCGAATGGACAGTAGTGCGGTCTGTACTTGGGATACAACTCCACGTATCACTTGAGTAAATGGCACCCTCTCTTGTTTTGTGTTGCTTTGGGTTCTTTATTTCTCGTCACTTGAATTCTGTATATTGCTTATTTATGCATAGTTCAATCGAGCGCATGGGCTTAGTAAGTGGAATGAAAGATCCCCTATGGGGAGGGGTTAAAGCCCTTTACCACGATGCTTTGCCGCGCCGGTTGATGTGTGTGCGGTTGAATGCAAGATATGCTCAATCGGGCATACTTAGTTTGATATGATTGTCTTTATGTTTTTATGCATAGTTCAATCAAGCGCATGGGCTTAGTAAGTGGAATGAAAGATCCCCTATGGTGAGGGGTTTAAAGCCCTTACCACGATGCTTTGCCGCACCGATTGATGTGTGTCCGGTTGAATGCAAGATATGCTCAATCGGGCATACTTAGTTTGATATGATTGTCTTTATGTTTTTATGCATGGTTCAATCAAGCGCATGGGCTTAGTAAGTGGAATGAAAGATCCCATATGGGGAGGGGTTTAAAGCCCTTACCACGGTGCTTCGCCGCGCCTCGTATTGTACTATTCGTCATTTATGTATTGCGTCCCATTTCATGCATCAGGTCTGTTCCCATTCGAACGCGTTTACGAACGTAACTCGAACGCGCATGTATTTTGCCTTATCATGCATCAGGTCTTATTTCCATTCGAACGCGTTCACAAAAGCCATACGAACGTGAGCATTCTGTTTCATTTCTGTTCGAACGCGTTAACAAACGCCACACGAATGTGAGTATTCTGTTTCATTTCCGTTCGAACGCGTTAACAAACGCCACACGAACGTGAGCATTCTGTCTCATTTCTGTTCGAACGCGTTTACGAACGCTACTCGAACGAGAACCTTCTGTTTACCGTTCGAACGCGTCTACGAACGCTACACGAACGCACACGGTAAACAGATCCTCTTGCATCACATTACGACATGTCCATCTTAGCATATGGTTACCCCTTTGTACGCTATGCATTTGTATTACCTCTCTAGCTGTCTATTTCTGTTATGCGCCTACAATATCATTCGTCATAATTTTGATTTCCTTTATATTACACGCAAGCGTTACCACGACTGTTTGTGTTATATTTTTACATGAATGATTGAATTCTTATGACGTTATGTGCTTGTTGTTGCAAAGGCCTATTTTTGAGCATGTGAATTTGGCAATAAGATTTGGTTTCATGTATGTTAGATGTAAACTATACTTTTAAGCATGTGAATCTAGGATTGTGTTGCACTTGGAAATATGTCATAGGCTTGGTTGGATTATTGCATAAATCTTTACATTACAAGTTGCATAAGTAAGGGACCATTCCGAACCCAATGGTTTGAGGTCTTCCCTTGCGAGTGTTGAGTTTCAATCAAGTCCCAAGATCATAAACATGCATAAAAACGAGTTGAATACACAAAGGAGTAAGGCGGAATACATACTCACATTGATGGGTTTTGATGAAATGAAGAATACAAGCCTTCAAGCTCCCTCCATAAGCTCGGCAATAGCTTCCTCATGCAGTGGACTGCTCGGTTGGTGACTGGTTTGCGTCCTCCATGTTCGGCCATTGAAGACTCCATTGAAGCTTAAAGCTTCAAGCTCCAAAAATAAATCCAAGCTCACAAATTCGTTTCCCTATCACCATAATATAACCCATGTGTGTGCTAGCACTACTCTTCTTCAATTTGCTTCTTAAAATTTCGGTGAAACCAGAAAATTTTTAAGCAAAATCGACTTGAAGCCGTGAAGGAGAGGGAGAAGAAAAGAGAGGGAAAAGAGGAAGACCGTATGTCTTGCATGTAAGAGAGAGAAAAGCTTTTACTTTTGTTTTATATATTTACCAAGTAAATAATAAATAAAACATATATTAACTTTTTAATACAAAAGTCAAAAAGCAAGAAAAAAATAATGTTATATTTAATTTCAAGCTTTTAAAAGCTTTTCATCAACTCAAATCAACTATTCACATCAAATCCATCCACTTTAATAAAGTGACAACATGTCATGTCACATCACTCAAAGTGACAAGTGACTTGACGATTGATGCGACTAGCGATTTGACGCTTGATGTGACTTGCGTGCCGCGCTCGAATTCGAAATGCTAATGCGCTCGCAATCACTCTCGGGCTCGGGTTCGCTAATTCCAAATTAACGAATTTTCGTCGCGTCGTAATTAAATGATTACGCCTAGCGAAATCACTATTCACGTCACTAACGAATTAATTCTAAATTAATTCGTTCGCCCGAATTAAAATCTAATTTTATTTCCGCGTCGAAATCCATTTCAATTAATATATCGAATATATTAATTTTATCGATTAATTCCAAATTAATCGTTCTCTCTCTTTATAAATAATATTTTATCCCAGATAAAATATCTCCGCAATTAATCCCAGATTAATTTTCTCTCTCTTCTAATTAATCCCAGATTAATTAAGTGCGAGTTATGCATCAT
>SKCR01039416.1:0-16218 GCA_019454045.1 Zanthoxylum bungeanum
ATAAACTAACAGATCCAGTATCGGATGACACATGCTAGGCCTGGGGCTGGAGATGTGTCTGCCCCGTACGAAACATATATCGGACATCAAGCAACTAGTCTCTTTAAATCGGACAATCCTGACCTTGTCATATTGTCCCGACGGTTGAACCTTTTATAGAGTACTAGTTCTGTGTCCTGCGTGATCATCACATCCATATGTCTGAAGCGATACTTCCATCTTGACATCACATCCAGTACACTACGATTCTCGATAAACCCAGAAGAGGTATACACAGACCGGTTAAGGTCCCCAACCACCAAAACTAAAGTTTACCGATTGTCGCAAGTACTAGCGATGTAAGTCTCAGGTTAAGAAATATACACCTACCCTGATGCGGCCTCCCATAGACACGTAGACATACTACCAATGGGATTCCGCGGGGTCTATCCAGAGCGAAGCTGTTTTCCGTACCATCGGTAAAACACAACCTCCTATCGCACTTGCATAAGTATCCAATACTTAAATATATGAGAACTATGCCGTTGTGCCCTCACAACGTGCACAAGCGCAATACTAGTCTATTCCGCATTATCGATGTCCAGTCTCGATAATACTACGACTAGGGATATTTAATGATTAAACCTTTGGGGACTGATACTGTCTCATATCATTCTCAGTCCAGGTACTAATCATATGGACTTTCGCCATTTATAAGTCAAAGTAAATAATATTACAAAACGGCAAAAGGCAATTTCATTATCACATAGTTAATTTTGTACAATAATACAATATCATTTACAAACAGTGACGCTATGGGACATAATGTCTAACATTACAATGATGACAACTCAACTGCTCAATCCGTCATGCTTGCTACAATGACCCCATAATTTCGTCGTCAAAACAAGGGATTAGATCCCCACGAAATGATGTTGAAATTAAGGGACCTTCATCGATCTAACCTTAGATCGTAGAAATATGAGTTGTAGAAGAAGCTCTTCGCTCTCGAATGCCAGAGGGTACATCTGTCGAGCACCATGTGTCACAGATGATTGCTGACATCGAATAGTTGGGTCAGCTATGCATAACCTTTGAGGCTAAGACTTCCATAGATTTGATCTTACAGTCTCTTCTTGACAGCTGGAGCGGGTTCATCATGAACTACAATTTGATGAACCAAGAGAAGACTCTTGGAGAGTTGATGGCTGATGGACAATTATGACCCGTAGCGTCACTATTTGTACATATCATAGTGTTGTTGTACAAATTAACTATGTGACAAAGGAGATTTCTCACTTATCATTTGTGATTAGATCACCAAGATGTATAAATGATATGAAGTCCTTATTATTTGTTCCTGGATTGAGAATGATATGAGACAGTATCAGTCCACGAAGGATAAATCATTAAATATCCCTAGTCAAAGTATTATCGAGATTGGACATCGATAATGCGTAAAAGACTAGTATTACACTTGTGCGCGTTGTGAGGGCACAACGGCATAGTTCTCATATATTTGGGTATAGGATACTCATGCAAGTGTAATAGGAGGTTGTGTTTTACCGATGGTATGGGAAACAGCTTCGCTCTGGATAGACCCCCTCGGAATTCCATTGGTAGTATGACTATGTGTCTATGGAAGTCCGAAATCAGGGTAGGTGTATTTGGTCTTAACCTGAAACTTGCACCACTAATACTTACGATAATCAATATACTTTGGTTTTGGTCTTCCAGGGCTTTAACCGATTTCTGTTTACGCCTCTTCTGGGTATATCGAGAATCGTAGTGTGTTGGGTATGATGTCAAGATGGAAGTGTCACTCCAGTCATATGGAGATGATGGTCGCGTAGGATACGGTACTGGTTCTCTTAAGTACTGCAGTCATCGAGAGTGGGTAATAGGACTGATTTGATTCCATTCAAATAAAGTCTACGAATTTAGTTTATTGGGCAAAGCGCCTAAAACACCTTTACTTAGTAAAAGTGTTAATGCCACCGATCTATTAGCCCTAGTTCATAGTGAAGCAAGTGGGCCCATGTCTAGCTAGGCTAGATGTGGATATGAATATTTCGTGACCTTTACGGATGTGGCATCGCGTTATGGTTATGTGTTTCTTTTGAAGAACACAAATCGGAAACTTTTTCAGTTTCGACACGAAATAGACAAACAAATCGGCTAAAGTATTAAACAGTCACGGTAAGACCGTAATGGAAAATACTTAAGCAATAAGTTTCTAATATACTTGAAAGAGTATAGTATTCTTTCAATGAGGACTCCTTCTGGAACACGTCATTTTGACGGTGTGTCCGAACTGAGTAACCGAATTTTGTTGGACATGATAAGGTTAATCATGAGTCGCTCTGAGCTACCATTTCCTTCAACGGATACGCATTAACAGTGCAGAACTTATTTTGAATAAGGTTCCATCAAAATCTGTTTGACAGACTTCATATTAGATATGAACAGGAAAGAAACCAGGTTTCTCATTCCTGAACATTTTGGCATGCTAGGCATATGTTTGGATGATACCAAACTAGAACCCAAATTGGATAAGTGCCAATTGTATGTTATCCTAGGGATACCAAAGTATAGTACTTATACATCTCACAAGAGAACAATTTAATTGTTGCTCACCATGCGGTTTTCCTAAGAGGAATACCGATATGCAGTGGTAAGTGAGAGGATAGTAGAACTCGATGAAAATCGGAGTGATACTATTCCAGGCACCGAATCCTTATTGGAACATAAACAGTTCATCAAGGATGAAACTGTACCAGTAATCTTCGAATACACAAGAACCGCGTAAGTCGGAAAGAGTCAGAAAACAACCTGGGGTATGGGTTTCTGATCTCACCTCGTAAAGATGTCAATCTTATTGAGGAATACGAATTGACTACGTATAAAGAAGTGATATAAGGTATCAACTCCCTATTATGGCAAAGTGCCATGAGTCCGAAATGGATTCCATGTATATCAACCAAGTTTGGATACTAGTTGATGTACCGCAAGGCATTGTGCCTATTGGTACTATATAAATCTTCAAGGAAGATATACATGGATGGCAACATACCAACGTATAAAGCTAGGCTTGTAGCGGAAAGGTATCGTTATCAACATTGTGTTTATTACGATTCAACCTTTTGCCTGTTGCCACGGTAAATCCATTTGGATAATGCTTGCTAATGCTACATGTTTCATTTATGAAATATGTCAGCTTAACGGGAAAATCGCTTTCCTTAAAAGGAAACCTTTTGGAGGATGTTTACAACATCCTATCGGTTTTGTCGTACCAAAACTAGCAAACAAGGTTTGCAGGTTATTCAATCCATGTTTGGATTGAAGCAAGCATTAAGTTCTTGGAATTATCATTTTGATGTAATCATAATGGTTTATGATTTAATTCAAAACGTAAATTATTCTTGTGTATATAAGAGGGTTAGTGGGAGCGCACTGACATTGGCTGTCCTATATAAATAATGATAATATACATCATTTCATGGAAATGAAATTCCCGTATGAAAATCGGCGAAAGCTTGGCTTTCATGAAAATCTCTCCGAGAAATCGTACATTAAAAAATGTACGCACCTGGTGTCTCATACGCTTTGAGCATATGGATTCACAAACAGGCCAATCCAAGTGATAGTCACTGGATTGATATTAAGAACATCCATTAGTATCTTAGAGATCTAAGGATGCTGTCTTAATCTATGGAGAAGGAGAACTTGAAATGACTGGGATCACTACTGCAAGTTCCCCAAACCGATAAAATGACTACAAGTCACAAACGGTACTATACAGTTTGAATAACGGTACAGTGAGCTGGAAATCTTCCAAGCAAGATAATGTTACCGAATAAACAACAAATGCGGGTTATTGCTGCAGCTGAGACAGCAATAGAAGCCATTTGGGTCAATAACAAATCTAATTAGATTAGATATAGTTCTGTTAGCAGTTGAGCTAGGCGTCAGCACATGCTAAAGAATTAATGGTCTCATCAACGATCCAGATACATACTTCAATAATCATCTATTTCGTTCGGATCATACATCGTAGCGATGTAATGATCGAATAAATCGCATCAGACGATAATCATGCAAATCCGCTAATGAAAACCTTCTCAGCAGTTTGATCCAACCGTACATAGTTCGGGTGGTAGACACTCAAGTGACTGGCTATAGGTCAAGTGGGAGATTGTTGGACAATGATTACCCATAGCGTCACTATTTGTACAGATCATGGTGTTGTTGTACAAATTAACTATGTGACAAAGGAGATTCCTCTCTTATCATTTGTGATTAGATCACCAAAATGTATAAATGATAGGAGGTCCTTATGATTTGTTCCTGGATTAAGAATGATATGAAACAGTATCCGTCCACGAAGGATAAATCATTAAATATCCCTAGTCATAGTATTATCGAGATTGGACATCGATAATGCGTAAAAGACTAGTATTACACTTGTGCGCGTTGTGAGGGCACAACGACATAGTTCTCATATATTTGGGTATAGGATACTCATGCAAGTGTAATAGGAGGTTGTGTTTTACCGATGGTATGAGAAACAACTTCGCTCTGGATAGACCCCCTCGGAATTCCATTGGTAGTATGACTATGTGTCTATGGAAGTCTGAAACCAGGGTAGGTGTATTTGGTCTTAATCTGAGACTTGCACCACTAATACTTACGAAAATCAATATACTTCGGTTTTGGTCGTCCAGGGCTTTAACCGATTTCTGTGTACGACTCTTCTGGGTATATCGAGAATCGTAGTGTGTTGGGTCTGATGTCAAGATGGAAGTGTCACTCCAGTCATATGGAGATAATGGTCGCGTAGGATACAGTACTGGTTATCTTAAGTACTGTAGTCATCGGGATAATATGACTAGGTCATAGTTATCTGATATAGAGACTAGTTACCAGAGATCCGATATGTGCTTCATACATGGCAGACACAATTCTAGCCCCAAGCCTAGCACGTGATCATCTGATACTGGATCAAAATACGCAATACTACGTATACTATGCCTGATATAGATCGTTTATTCCTGTAAGCATATTTCTGGAGAATTGGGTAGGCATGGCGCTTTACTAGAAGCCAACCTTATCTTGTAAATTAGTACAAACGTAGTACTAGGTACTTACGTGTTCGGATAGTCCGACGACCGTATTTACTGCCAACATATTCGGGGATCTCATGGGTCGCTTCCCGAAGATTCACCGATGACGTATGACTCGCACTTTAATTAATATGGGATTAATTGTGGAGATATTTTATCTGGGATAAAATATCAATTAAAGAGAGATAACGATTAATTTCGAATTAATCGATAAAATAATATATTTGATATATTATATGAAATTGGATTTCGACGCGGAATTAAAATTAGATTTTAATTCGGGCGAACGAATTAATTTAGAATTAATTCGTTAGCGACGTGAATAGTGATTTCGCTAGGCATAATCATTTAATTACGTCGCAACGGAAAATTTGTTAATTTGGAATTAGCGAACCCGAGCCCGGGATTATTTGTGAGCGCATTTGCATTTCGAATTCGAGTGCGGCACGTAAGTCAAATCAAGCGTTAAATCGCTAGTCGCATCAAGCGTCAAATCATTAGTCACTTTGAGTGATGTGACAACTTGTCAATTGATTGATTGAGTGATGTGATTTTATGTGAGTTGGTGGATAGCATTAAATGCCTTTTGGCTCCAAAATTTGGTTGACCTTTTTGAAAGGCTAATACCAAATTTTTGGTATATGTATTTATTTGATTTTAGAAATCATTTAACCAACGTTTTCCTATATCTCTCCTCTCTTGCATCTCACGCCCAAGGGGCTGAGTTTCTTCTCCAAAACCTACTGGTTTTACCGGGAAAGGCAGTGAGTAATTAAGGGTTTTTGTGGCAAAAATTCATTGGTGCTAGCACACTTTAGGAGACATACAAAGGTGATAGGGAACTCACTTCATGAGCATGGAAGTTTATCACAAAGCTTGGAGCTTCAAAGGACATCCATGGCCGAATTTCTTAGAGGACCAAACAGCCCACTGTCGATACAACAAATAGCAAACCAGTGAGTTTGCCGAGCCTTGGAGGATGGCATAACATTTTTGTTGTCCACCGCATCGACTCAACCGATCATTGTGAGTATTCTGCAACTCCTTGAATGTATTCACTTTGTATTTTCAATGCTTGATTCGATCTTAGGAAGCTTAGAGAATTCCAACAATGGCAATGCT
This sequence comes from Zanthoxylum bungeanum, assembly GCA_019454045.1. NCBI lineage: Eukaryota > Viridiplantae > Streptophyta > Magnoliopsida > Sapindales > Rutaceae > Zanthoxylum > Zanthoxylum bungeanum. The sequence continues at coordinate 6,225 of SKCR01039416.1, forward strand.
GAAAGAGGCAGAAAATGAGCTTTTAAAGGGCAAGAAGCACGAGGCGCACTTCGCTTTGACATCACAGAATGCCAAGGCTTGGCCGAAGGCTTCTGGAGATGTGAAGAATAAGAAGAAGAGAAAGGGCAAGGCCAAATCATCAAAGTCTTCTGGGAAGACAAAAGAAAAATCCTAAGATTTCTGCCTACAGTATGGCAAACGGGGTCACTAGAAGCGTGATTCTCATGAGTACAAGGCGCACATGAAGGAAGTGAAAGCGGGCAAGGCACCGGCTTCAGGTATGTTCGTTATTGAAATAAACATGTCTACTTCTAGTTTTAAAAATTGGATTATTGATTCTGGTTGTGGTATTCATATATGTACTGATGTGCATGATCTGCAGATTAACAGGAGACTGGCTTCATAAGAGATCGACCTCCTAGTTGGAAGTGGGACTAAAGTCGCCGTTTTGGCTGTTGGGACCTACATTTTGGAACTTCTTTTGGGGCATGTACTTAATTTATCAGACTGCTATTATGTACCTAGTTTGACTAAAAACATTATATATGTATCTTGTTTAACCCAATGTGGGTATACTTTTGTATTCAGAAACACCATGTGTTTTGTTTATAAAAATGATTTTGAGATATGTAGTGCTGATGTTAATAATGGTCTTTATTTTTGAATATAAATCAATCTCAAACATATAACATGACAAACAAAAGGCTTAAATTAAGTAACAAAAATGAAACTTATATGTGGCATTGTCATCTGGGACACATTAACAAGACTCGTATATCCACACTTTTGAAGAGTGGGTACTTGGACGGATTTGATCCAAATTCATATGACGTCTACGAATCTTGTTTATTAGGCAAAATACCTAAAACGCCTTTTAGCGGTAAAGGTGCACGTGCCACCAAACTGTTAGCCCTCGTTCATAGTGATGTATGTGGACCCATGTCTAGCCAGGCTAGAGGTGGATATGAATACTTCGTAACCTTTACGGATGATGCATCGCGTTATGGTTATGTGTATCTTATGAGAAATAAGTCAGAAACTTTTGAGAAGTTCAAAGAGTTTTGACACGAAATAGAAAAAAAGACCGGCAAAAATATTAAAACATTACAGTCGGACCATGGTGGAGAATACTTAAGCAATGAGTTTCTAGATTACTTGAAAGAGTATGGTATTCTTTCACAGTGGAGTCCTCCCGGAACACCTCAATTAAACGGTGTGTCCGAACGGAGAAATCGAACTTTGTTGGACATTGTAAGGTCTATGATGAGTCGCACATAGCTACCAATTTCCTTCTGGGGATATGCATTGAATAGTGCAATACTTATTTTGAATAAGGTTCCGTCAAAGTTTGTTCAACAGACTCCATATGAAATATGGATAGGAAAGAAACTGGGTTTCTCATTCTTGAAAAATGTGGGGATGCTGGGCATACGTTAAACGTTTCGATGGTACCAAACTAGAACCCAAATGAGATCAATGCCTATTTGTAGATTATCCTAGGGAAACCAAAAGGATATTACTTCTACCACCCACAAGAGAACAAGGTATTTGTTGCTCTACATGTGGTTTTCCTCGAAAAGTAATTCCTAAATACAGTGGTAAGTGGGAGGAAAGTAGATCTCGATGAAAATAAAAATGATACTGTTCATGGCACCGATTCCTTAACGGAACATGAACAGTTCATCAGGGATGAAACTGTACCACAATCTTCTAATACACAAGAACCGCGTAATCAGAGAGAGTCAAAAAACAACCTGAGAGGTATGGGTTTCTGATCTCACCTCACGTAGATATTAATCTTATTGAGGATAATAGTCGGCTACGTATGAGGAAGTGATACAAGGTATCGACTCCGCTTTATGGCAAGATGCCATGAACTCCGAAATGGATTCTATGTATACCAACCAAGTTTGGACACTGGTTGATGCACCAGAAGGCGTAAAGCCTATTGGTTGTAAATGGGTCTTCAAGAAGAAGACAGACATGGATGGCAACATACAAACGTACAAAGCTAGGCTTGTAGTGAAAGGGTATCATCAATGACATGGTGTCGATTACGATGAAACTTTTTCACTTGTTGCCATGATTAAATCCATTTGGATAATGCTTGCTATTGCTGCATATTTCGATTATGAAATATGGCAGATGGACGTCAAAACCGCTTTCTTTAACGGAAACCTTTTGGAGGATGTTTATATGCAATAGCATGACAGTTTTGTCGTACCAAAACATGCAAACAAGTTTTGTAAGTTAAATCGATCCATTTATGGATTGAAGCAAACATCGGGTTCTTGGAACCAACGTTTTGATGAGATCATAAAAGAATATGATTTCGTTCAAAATGATGATGATCCTTATGTATATAACAAGGTTAGTGGGAGCGCACTGACATTCATTGTCCTTTACAAAGATGATGTTTTGCTTCTTGGCAATGACATTCCCATGCTACAATCAGTGAAAGCTTGGCTTTCATTAAAATTCTCCATAAAAGATCTGGGAGAAGCAGTTTTTATTATGGGAATAAGGATCTACCGGGATAGATCTAGAAAGATGCTTGGACTCTCCCAGAGCTAGTATATCGACAAAGTGTTGAAGAGATTCAACATGGATCAGTCTAAGAGGGGACTGTTGCCAGTGTCACATGGCGTCTCTCTATCTAAGGACATGTTCCTAAAACTCAAGAGGAGAGAGACAACATGAGTCAGATCCTGTTCGCTTCTGTAGTCGGATCGATCATGTATGCAATGATATGTATGGGACCTGATGTCTCATATGCTTTGAGCATGTGTAGTTGCTATCAGGCCGATCCAGGTGATGGTTATTAGGTTGCGGTTAAGAATATCTTTAAGTATCTTAGACGAACTAAGGATTCTTTCTTAATCTATGGAGATGGAGAACTTGAGGTAACTGGATTTAACGATGCAGGTTTCCAAACCGATAAAGACGACTGTAAGTCGCAATCCGGGTACATATTTTGTTTGAACAACGGAGCAGTGAGCTGGAAATCTTCCAAGCAAAAGACTGTTGCCGATTCAACAACAGAAGTGGAATATATCACTGCAGCTGAGGCAACAAAAGAGGCAGTTTGGATCTGTAAATTCCTAATTGGTCAGGAGTAGTTCTGTTAGTAGATGATCTTGTTTCTTTGTATTGTGACAATAACGAGGCTATAGTGTTGGATAATATGACCCATAGCGTCACTATTTGCACAGATCATTGTGTTGTTGTAGCAAATTAACTATGTAATAAGGAAATTGCACTCTCATCATTTGTGATTAGATCACCATAGATATATAAATGAAGAAGGTCCCTATGATTAGTTCCTGGATTGAGATGATATGAGACAGTATCAGTCCATGAAGGATTAATCATTAAATATCCCTAGCCGTAGTATTATCGAGACTGGACATCGATAATGCGGAATAGGCTAGTATTGCACTTGTGTGCGTTGTGAGGGCACAACAGCATAGTTCTCATATATATATATAATGTTGGATACTTATGCAAGTGCGATAGGAGGTCGTGTTTCACCGATGGTACGGGAAACAGCTTCGCTCTGGATAGACCCCTCGGAATCCCATTGGTATTATGAATATGTGTCTATGGGAGGCCGAAATCAAGGTAGGTGTGTATAGTCTTAACCTGAGACTTACATCGCTAATGCTTACGACAATCGATATACTTTAGTTGAGGTCGTCTAGGACTGTAACTAGTTCTGTGTATGCCAATGCCGGGTATATTGAGAATCGTAGTGTATTGGATGTGATGTCAAGACGAAAGTATCACTCCAGTCATAGTGGAGATGATGTCACGCAGGATACGGTATTAGTGCTCTTAAGAGATGCGCATCCAATCGTGATATTATGACCAGGTCATGAATATCCGATTATAGAGACTAGTTACCAGACATCCGATATGTGTTTCGGACGGCAGACACTTATCCAGCCCCAGCCCTAGCACGTGACTATCCGATACTGGCCGATACGCACAATACATTAGTATACTACGCTTGATACAGATCTTAATATTCTTAAATGGATATGTCCAGAGAATTAGGTAGACTTGGTGCTTTGGCTAGGAGTCGACCTTGTCTCGTAAATCGGTAGAACGTAGTACTTGGTACGTACGTGATTCGGATACTCCGACGACCGTATTTACTGCCAGATTATCCGGGGATCTCATGGGTCGCTTCCCGATAATCCACCGATGACGCACAACTCGCACTCTTGAAAAATCTGGGATTATATAGAAGAGAGAGAGAAATTAATCTAGGATTAATAACGGAGATGTTTTATCCGGGATAAAATATCGTCTAAAGAGAGAGAACGATTAATTCGGAATTAATCGATGTATTAATATATTCGATATATTAGACGAAATTAGATTTCGACGCGGAATTAAAATCAGATTTTAATTCGGGCAAACGAGTTAATTTAGAATTAATTCGTTAGGGACGTAAATAATAATTTCGCTAGGCGCAATTATTTATTTAAATTCGATTGAATTAACGTCGCGACGTAAGCTCGGTATTTCGGAAATATCGAACCCGAACGCGTGAGTGCACGTGGGCCCACTTTCATTTGGAAACGTGTGGGGCCCACATGACACATGTCATTCTAAAGCTTTGCATGTAGATTGTGTACATTACACTCAATGTCATTGCATGGAGTTTGAGTGTTTTACACTCTAAGCCATTGCATGTTTTGTGTCATAATTTTATTATTAATTAATAAAATTATGGCATAAATATAATTGATTTTTGGTAAATATTTTAACTTAACACAAAACTTCTTCTCTCTCATTTCTCTCTTCTCTCACGCCCAAATGAAGAAAATCTTCACTGGTTTGGAACCAGAAATGGCGTGAACAAAGGGAAGCCAAGAGTGGTTTCTCATGGTGAGAAATCAGTGCTAGCACACTTACAAGTCTTGCGAAGGTGGTAGGGAGGTTCGACCATGAGGCGGGACTCATCCGATGGAGTTTGGAGCTTCGTTTTGAGACCCGAAACTGCCAAGACAGTGAGCATGGACTGCTGCAGTGGGCTTATAAAGGCAGTGCGTTTTTGGACATGATTCGTCTTCAAATCGACATAACCGATCAATGTGAGTATTCCGCTACCTCCGTTGATGTATTCACGCATTATTTCATGTCTTGATTTGATCTTGGGACCTTAGAATAAACCAACATATAGCGCAGGCTAAGGAACCGCGGTCTCATCAACGATCCAAGCATGTACTTCGACGTTTCCATCTGATTCGTGAAATCATACATCATGGCAATGTGAAGATCAAGAAGGTCGCATCAGATGATAACATTGCATATTCGCTGACGAAGGATATTTCTCAGTAAAAGTTTGAGCGACATGTACATAGTTCAGGTGTTAGATACTTTAATGATTGGCTATAGGCCAAGTGGGAGATTGTTGGACAATTATAACCAATAGCATCACTATTTGTAAAAAACAATGTGGTTTTTGTACAAATTAACTATGTGACAAAGGAAATTGCTATTTTATCATTTTGTAATTAGATTACTTGAATATATAAATGATAAAAGTCCTTATGATTAGTTCCAGATTAATAAGATATGAGACAGTATCAATCCACCTAAGGTTTAATCATTAAATATCCATAGTCGTAGTATTATGGAGACTAGACATCGATAATGCGGATAGACTAGTATTACACTTGTGCGCGTTATGGAAGCGTAACGACATAGTTCTCATATATTTGGGTATTGGATACTCATGAAAGTGTAATAGGAGGTTATGTTTTCCGATGGTAGGGAAACAGCTTCGCTCTATATAGACCCTTCGGAATCATATTGGTAGTATGACTATGTGTCTATGGGAATCCGAATCAGGGTAGGTGTATTTGGTCTTAACCTAAGACTTGCATCGCTAATACTTACGACAATCAGTACGTTTTGGTTTTGGTCGTCCGGGACTTTAACAGGTTCTGTGTACACCCTTCTGGGTTTATTGAGAATCGTAGTGTATTGGGTGTGATGTCAAGATGGAAGTGTCACTTCAGTCATATGGAGATGATGATCATATAGGGATACAGAACTGGTACTCTAATATGTTGTATTTATCAGGATAATATGACAAGGTCATGATTATCCGATTAAATAGACTAGTTGCTAGTGATCCGATATATGTTTCATACGGGGCAGACACAATTCCAGTCCTAGGCCTATCATGTGACATCCGATACTCCATCGTAATACGCAATACTTAGTATACTACGCTTGATAAAGATTATTATTCCTTAAAAGAATATTTCTGGAGAATTGGGTAGGCACAGTGCTTTGCTAGAAGCCAACCATGTCTTGTAAATCGATAAGAACGTGGTACGAGGTACGCACGTATTTGGATAGTCCGACGACCGGATTTACTGCCAACATATCCAGGAATCTCATGGGTCGCTTCCCAAAGATTCACCGATGACGTTTGACTCGAACAAAATTAATCTGGGATAAATTATGAGAGAGAGAAAATTAATCTATGATTAATTGCGGCAAGAATTTATCTGGGATAAAATGTGAATAGAAGAGAGAGAATGATTAATTTAGAAATAATTGATTAAATATTATTTTTGATATGTTAATTGAAATTAGATTTCAATGCGGAATTAAAATTGGATTTTAATTCGGGCAAACGAATTAATTTAGAATTAATTCGTAAGCGACTTTAATAATAATTTTGCAAGGCATAATTATTTAATTAAATTATATTTAATTATGTCGCAACGGAAAATTCGTTAATTCAGAATTAAACGAACCCGGGCCCGAGCGAAGTTGCACGTTGGATTGTTCAACTTAAATTCGGAATTTACAAGTGGTGGGACCCACTTGACTTACATCAACTAGTTTGACTAGTGATGGAAGTGGTTAAAGGTTAAGTGAAAAACTTTTGTTACTTGTTTTGTACACTAACCAAATCTAACAAACTTAGTCTTTATTTTGAAAACATATACCAACTTTGAGATTTGATTTTTGTAATTGATTTTTAGAAAATCAAATACACAAAACAAAGCAACTCTCTCCCTCTCCACACACAAATGCCGTGAGCTTCCTTTCTCAAGATAAAAATTTTATTGCAAATTTTCTTCAAGCTAGCACTTTCAAGGAGTCATTTAAGGTGTTAGGGAAACTAATCCATTGAGTTTGGAACACAAATCAAGCTTTGAGCTTCAACAAATGATCAAAAAATTTTAAACTTCATACATCCATCAAATCCGTTCAATGTAAGTCTTCCGCAACTTCTTTGAATATTCACACACCGATCATGATTAGAGATCATTGGCATGTTCTAGGAACACTAACAGGAAGCATCTAAAAAAGTGATGGGATTAAAAAACAAACGTCTGAGATCCAAGTTATTAAGTTCGTAAGGGTGTTTTAACACCTAGTGTCCTAAAACAAACTGGTTTGGGAGGCACTGGCCCAAAGCTTGCTACATGGATCAAAGATATTGCAAATATATATATATATATATATGTCTGAAATCCGAGTAATTAATTCTGTAAGGGTGTCTTAACACCTAGTGCCCTAAAGCCAACTGATTTGGGAGTCACTGACCCAAAGCTCGTTACATGGATGGATGATATTGTATATAAATAAATAAAAACAGAAAAATCAGAAAATATTCCATTACTAAAAAAGGTGTGAATTCTGATATAACTTTAGGACAAAAATATTACTCTCTTCCCAACTACACTTGTGACTATTGTGGGCAAAATGAGTTGATTAATATTTTATTAGCTGTGTGTATGAAGAATGATAAGAATAATCGGGGAATTTACTTATTCGGTAATTTAGAAAGAAAGAAAACAACTTTAAACTTGGATAAGAAGTTTCACCTGATTAGTTACTAACTTCTTTATTCTCTTTTCTCTTGTCTTTTTACTTTTTTGTGCATTAGTTTTATTATCTTTTTATTTTTATAAGATGTTTGTGGGTATCGTTGCTGTAAGCCCTCACGAGACTACAACTCATCCACCAGGGACACCTAGGGGTTTAAAGGCTTGTTGCATACGCTAAATGCAACTGTGTTCCCTACGAAAATGGCTTAGTTTAATTTTGATTGTTTATTGTATTTTCTTTTGTTGTTTTGCTCGAGGACTAGCAAAATGTTAGGTTTGGGGGTGTGATGAGCGGAAAATATATCAATATTTACCGCCACTTTTACCTAATATTTTGTTTAGTTTTCGGGTTTGATGAACATTTTGATTTGTTTTAGTTTATTTTGCAGATAAAATAAAATCTGGACTCAATGGAATCAATCAGGACGAAATATGGAACAAATAATGGCAAAAACTGGACTTGACATTTGGATTTTGGAGGTTGGAAACTTGAAATGGCGTCTGATGAGTGGTAATTATATCACTATTTCCCACTCATTTAACCTAATATTTTGTATAGTTTCTTGAGTTTTGTGAATATTTTGATGTGTTTTGTGTTATTTTGTAGATAAATAAAGTTTCTAGACATTCTGGAGGTGATTTGGAGAAAAACAGTAAAATTGGAAAAAAAAGAGCATTTTTGTAATTTTGGCGCGTCGCGACGCCTAACATGCACCAGCGCTGCTAACGTGCGCCGGGTCCACAAGTCAGAATCTGAGAAAAATTTGACTTTGCTAACGTGGACCGTGCCACGTGTCACCATCACAACTGATCTGCTAACATGCGCCGTGCCACGTCTCATCATCCTACAATGCCGACAGTCGCCATCGCCATGTGTCACTCCATGTCATTTCCACATCATCATCCACATCACCGGTTGACCAAGTCAAAGAGACACGTGGCTGCCACGTCATCATCAACCAATCACAGCGTGCCACGTGTCGTAATTCTATGGTGCCGACAGTCACTTTGCCATGTGTCGCCACGTCAGCATCAATATTTTGCTCACTTATCCGAAATCGACACGTGGCGGATAAGAATCTGAGCCGACCATCAGAAGCCGCCACGTGTCACAATAATTGAGATCCCAACTACCTTGCACGTGTACCTTATCACCTTATCCAGAATCTGAACCGACGAACCAGAGCGAAGACGTCGACAATGTCCAGCGTCGCGACGTCAGATCCGAATTTGCCTATAAATTAAGGCCTTCCACCACTTCATTTGGTGGCTTTCCTTGGGATTTTTTCCCGATTTCATAGGAAGCATCTAGTTTTGTAATATTAAAATTATGTAAGTTTTATTTTTGTTTTTATTACAGTTTTTTATTTATTTACTTTATGTTTTGTAGTTAAATTTGTTGGTTTCTATAATATGTCCCAAACAAAGATTAAGCATGTGAAATACTATAAAGAATATATATTAAACATGAAGTATGGCGGAATCATACTTACAATGCCTTGTGATGAAGAAGATGATCAAATGGTAGAAGCTCCAAGTGGTGGAAGATTCGGCCAAGAGGAGAAGAAGACTTGAAGCTCCAAGCTTTTGTATTCCAAGCTCTTTGATGGTTTCCCTATCACCTCTTTTGATTCCTTGCTTGTGCTAGCAAAAATGGAGAAGAGAAGATCAAATCTTCCTTGCCCTTGTCAATGGAGTTCTCGGCAATTTGAGAGAGAGAGAGATTTTGTGTAATGTCTTGATTAATTAATTTTTGTATTACCAAAAATCAATTTATATTTATGTTATAATTTATTAATTAATAATAAATCTATGACATAAACCATGCAATGGCTTAGAGTGTCAAACACTCAAACTCCATGCAAAGCCTTTGAGTGAAATGCACACTATCACCATGCAATGCCTTAGAGTGTTTTGTACACTATATTAACATGCAATGCCTTATCAATAAAATAATGCATATAATGACAAGTGTCATGTGGCCCCCACACGTTTCCCAATGAAAGTGGGCCCACGTCCACTCACGCGTTCGGGTTCGATATTTCCGAAATACCGATCTAGTGTCGCGACGTTAATTAAATCGGATTTAAATAAATAATCGCTCCTAGCGAAATTATTATTTACGTCGC
>SKCR01039417.1:0-20885 GCA_019454045.1 Zanthoxylum bungeanum
ATGCAAACACAGTGTTTAAAGACCTGAAACAGTGAGCAGAAAATACAGAGAAAACAGCAGCAAAACGAAGGTCAAACAGCAATCAAAACAGTAAAATAGCGAGCTAAGACGCTAAACCAGGGAACCAGAAAAGTAAGGAGCTTTAACCTTTCCGATCTCTGTGAAACGCAAGTCCGAAAGTTAGCAAAAAGGTTAGAACTGAGGGTATTTTTCACACCCGTTTTCAGTTTTATTTTATTATTTATTGAGTTTTGTTCGCATGATTATTGTGTTAAAATGCATGTTGTGGCCCTTGAGTAGATAAATATGCAGGTATTATGAAATGTTGTATGTTGTGGCCTTGGAATAAAAATAAAAAGATGTGTCACCTCTCGTGGTATATCGGATGGAAACCCAGACATAAATTTCATAGCCGATTCCGAATGGACGGTAGTATGATATGTACTCGGGATACAACTCCACGTACCACTTGAGTAAACGACACATTTTTTTGTTTGTATATTGTCTTGATTTGTTTATTATTCGTCGTTTAAATTATGTATGTTATTTTTTGTAATGATGTAACAAAGCGAATGGGCTTAGTAAGTGAGATCAAAGGTTCTCTATTTTGAGAGATTAAAAGCCTTTGCCACGATGCTTTACCGCGCCGGACAATGTGTATTCGATTGGATACGAGATATGTTCAATCAGATACATGAAGTCTGATACCATTGTCTCTACTTTTTTCATATATGTATTATGTTTGTGCATGGGCTTAGTAAGTGAGATCAAAGGTTCTCTATTTTGAGAGATTAAAAGCCTTTACCACGATGCTTTGCCGTGCCGGATAATGTGTATTCGATTGGATGTGAGATATGCTTAATCGGATACACAAAATCTGATATCGTTGTCGTTACTTTGTATATGCATTATGTTATTCGTTATTTGCTTTCCGCATATTACTTGTTGTGTGATGATGTGATAAAGCGCATGGGCTTAGTAAGTGGAATCAAAGGTTCTATATGTTGACAGATTAAAACCCTTTGCCACGATGTTTTGTCGCGCCGGATAATGTATATTCGATTGAGTGTGAGATATGTTCAATCGGATACACGAAGTCCGATATCATTTTCTTTACTTTATATATGCACTGTACTATGTGCTCATGGGCTTAACAAGTTGGATTAAAGGTCCTCTATGTCGAGGGGTTAAAAGCCTTTACCACGATTTTTTTCGCGCCATTATTCCATTGGTTGCATCATTTACCATTGTCTTGGCTTAATGTATTACAATTTATGCATCCTTGTTATGATAGCATGTGGACATAATTTCTCATGGTATATCGGATGGAAACCCAACATAAATTCCGTAGCCGATTCCGAATGGACGGTTTACGGTTTGTACTTGGGATATAATTCCACGAACCACTTGGAAAAGTGCTCACATGTGTGTTTGTGTCCATATTAGTTATCTTCTTTTGCATCACGTCATAGTATGTTTACTTTAATTCTTAATTGCATCCTTAATTGTCTTTTTGCATTATGTACCTAATGGACTCTTTTATTTACGTATGAACATGTAATGGCTATATGTTTATGATTCCGCATGTATAAGTATGATGTGTTTACGAAATTACGTGTTCGCTATTATTTGATTCACTTTTATATATGTTCGTGTGATTATGGTGTGCTTACGTTTCCATGAATACAATATGCCTATGAAGTTGTATGTTTGTCGCTACTTTGACTTACTTTCGAGTATACAAACTTAGATGTAAGATATATGCAAATCTAGGTGTAGTTTTATTTTTGCGCATATGAACTTAGGAGCATAATACTCTTGCAATTAAGTGTTTACACAAATCCTTTCATTACAAATGATATAAGTAAGGGACCATTCCGAACCCAACTATTTGAGGTCTTCCCTTGCGAGGCGTGAGTGCAGCCTTAAATCTTATTTTCCCGGTTCACACCGGGTGGCGACTCCATTATTCTCCGATTTAGTCCCAGTGGCTACTCCGAACTCCCAAAAAGGCCGCGAGCCTAGAGAAACATCATGCGTCGCCCAGCTTCTGTGTCCCACAGTCTGGCGACTCCACTGGGAATAGAGAATCGGCCCCGAAATATTGTCTTGTAATGTTTGGATTTGTGTTTTAATTGACCGTTCTATAGTGGATAAAATGGGGGTTTGATCAAAGACATTTTTAAGGCTAGGTAATGGTTTGGTGTCTTCCTTCATTCACTACCATTTGAGGAAAAGCTGTGAAGGCACCTAGATGATCATTACTCGTAGCTCGTTGTGACAGACTAGTTTGGAGGACTCGTTGTTTATTCCTGTCAACAAGCGATAAGAGCCTAAAAGGCTTGGGTACTTAAGAGAGCCTCGCTCCACCCTCCCTCTGGGGATCTACAACGGGAAATCCATTCGACAGTTAGTCAATCGCTATGACTTATTGGCACGTACTGTTAGGGTATAAAAAAAGGTGCGCTTACTTGGTTACTCGAACCCTTGAGTGGGGATACCTAGTTGTGGGCAATCTTTTGCCAGCGAGAGTCTTTGTCTATACTCTCACGAACCCACCCGTAGACCAGAGTTGTATGGCTAAAGTAGTAATTATTTCCTTGAGTATGTGCTTGTGGACCATCCTCATTTGGATTCAGTTGGACTTGTTGTCAGAAATGCAAACTTGTTGGGCTATTTAAACTGGAACGAGTTCGTATCCTATGACGATTGGGCCCAAAGCTTCTGAAATATTGATGGGCCACTCTGTAGAAATTATTGTTTGATGCTTGAATTATTTATTGTTTTAATGCTTGAATTCTCTCTATGTGCTTGTGCTTGTGGACCATTATCATTTGGAGGTAGTTGGACTTATTGTCAGAAATGCAAACTTGTTGGGCCATTTAAACTGGGACGAGTTCGTATCCTATGACGATTGGGCCCAAAGCTTCTGAAATGTTGGTGGGCCCTCTTTAAAAATTATTGTTTTATGCTTGCATTATCTTTCTTTATGTTTGTATTTGGACCGTTGTCATTTATACCCAGTTGGACTTCTTGCTAGAGATGTGGACTTGTTGGGCCATTTAAAACTGGGGCGAGTTCGTATCCTATGACAATTGGGCCAAAAGTTTAAAATGACAATGAGCCGAATTATATACTCCATGCATTGCACACATACATGCATCATGCTAACCCTTGTGTTCTAAAAGCCATCATAGATTCCCGTTGGGTTAGGGAAGAGACTCACCAAGAGGCCAATAAAAATGAGTGGATCAGAAAATAAGATATCTCGCGTAGATCAGCTGGAAAACAGTCTCGCTAAAATTTCTGAACAGTTGCAAGCCTTGACTACTGCTGTGTGTGGATGGTATGTCTGTGCCCCGTGTTGGGGGAAGTTATGAGAATGTGAGGCATGAGGAGCCTCCAAACAGGTTGGGGGATGACATCCCCGCTTTTAAGGATGATATGGCAGAGTATGCGACATGCAGAATGACTAAGAATCAGACAGAATTGCAGAGGCTTCGAGATCAGGTAGAATTAGTTACCCGCAAAATGAAGGGTAAGCATGAAGACTTGTTGGATTATGAGGCAATGACCTTCGAGGAACAGTTGCCAGCTCAATTCAAGATGCCGGATATGGCCAAGTTCAACGGGAATGGGGATTTGGCGGTCCATCTCCATCAGTACGTTTCAGTTATGAGTTCTGCGGGCTTGTCACAGTGCCAAGTGCAGAAAATGTTTGGGATGTCACTTGAAGGGCGGCCGGTAGCATGGTATCATAACCTTGAAAGAAAGGTTAAGGAAGACTGGAGGGAACTGGCAGATGCTTTTCTAAAACAGTATGTCACAGATTTAGAGATTGACTTATCACTTGGTGACTTGGAGAATACCAAGCAGAAGCCAGAGGAAAGTTTCAAATAGTATGTGGATCGCTGGAGAAGCCATCTTTTGAAAATGCAGACTCGGCCTTCAGAAAAAGACCAAATTAAGATGATTATCAAGGGCACCAAGCCCTCCATCTATGGAAATCTGAGGAGGATGACTTCGATGATTGCTGATTTTCGACAGTTGAGGGAGATATTTATGGATATTGAAGAAGATAAGATGGAAAATCGGAAGTTTTAATTCTAGAATAGGAGGAATTTTGAGGGGCATTCTGAGACCAAACCCGCTACTGCCGAGGTCGCTACCGTCAAGAACATGCGATTCTCCAATCTTGGTAGACCTTTGTTAAATGTATTTGAAAAGCTGAAAATGCAAGGACTTCTAAAACCTTTGGAACCTAGGCTATTTCCGAACCCTGTACCACTGTACCTCAACCTAAACCAGTATTGTTACTTCCATCAAGAAAAAAGCCATGACACCGACAACTGTACCCGGCTTAGGTATGAGGTCCAAAACCTCATTGACTCCCATAAATACCCAATCCAGAAAAAGAACAACCCAACACACACATGAACCCTCAACCATAAAGCCACTCAACCACCCAAGCTTCTTGCATTGAGATAAAGGATAACAGTAAAGAACCATAGGCCAAGGAAGAAGGCAATGTTGTGAATGATGAAGTTATTCCTCCTAGTTTATTTGATCCTGCATTTTTAATATAAACATTGATTTAGTCTACATGTTCGAACCATTTTCTTAATGATAATAAAGACGTTCATTTCGCTGAATCTCTTCTGCAATATGAGTATATTTGAGAAAAGCATTCAACCTTGGTACTATGAAATTCAGTGATGTTTAGAACACGAGGAATCCTCAGAATAAACAAACAGAAAAATGAGATAGCCATTCAGAAGTTGGGAAATGGAGCAGTGAGACTGTCAGAAGGGAATGAGTTCACCGAGCCAATCAATATGGAAAGATTGAAGCAGTACTTTCCCTAAGGAGAGAAGACTGAGCAGTCATCAAGAGAATTGATAGAAGACCTAACCCGACGGGATAGGAACATTCATGCATGAATACACGTAACACATTTTTCATCCTTTTGTGTTTGGTTAGTTTTGTGTTCACAGGTTTTGAAGAAGAAAAGAGAAAATGGCAAAGAACAAGCTAATCAGAAATGGTAAAAAGCACATATCGGATTCGGGTAATAATCCCAGGGTTGAGGCCCATTTGAGTTTGGGTTTTGGGTATGGCACTCTGGGGGCGAGGCCCACATTAGCATCAACATCAGTCTTGCTGGGTATGGCAATTTGGGGGCGAGACCCACGTCATTATCAGTAGCTCGAGGACGAGTCCCAGGGTTGAGGCCCATATCAGTGTTAGTCTAGGGGCGAGGCCCACCTCAGTACCAGTTTGGGGGGTGAGGCCCCACATTAGTATCAATTTTGGGGCGAGGCCCACGTCAGTTTGAGGGCAAGACCCACAAAAGCATCAGTTCAGGAACAAAACCAACAGTTAGCTCAGATCGGGGATAAAGCCCACATCCAGTATAGTCAGGGGAATAAAGCCCTATCTTGACACCGTTCGGGAATACAGCCCAGAGGGATAAAGCCCTCTCTCAGCACAGTTCGGGAAAACAGCCCAGAGGAATAAAGCCCTCTCTCAGCATAGTTCGGGAATACAACTCAGGAGAATAAAGCTCTCTATCTTGACACAGTTCGGGAATACAGCCCAGAGTGATAAAGCCTTCTTTCAGTAATGTTCGGGAATACAGCCCAGAGGAATAAAGCCCTCTCTCAGCACAGTTCGGGAATTCAGCCTAGGAGAATAAAGCTCTCTATCTTGACACAGTTCGGGAAAACAGCCCAGAGGGATAAAGCCCTCTCTCAGCACAGTTCGGGAATACAACCTAGAGGAATAAAGCTCTCTCCCAGTACATTTCGGGAATACAGCCTAGGAGAATAAAGCTCTCTATCTTGACATAATTCGGGAATACATCCTAGAGGGATAAAGCCCTCTCTGAGCACAGTTCGGGAATACAGCCCAGAGGAATAAAGCCCTCTCTCAGCACATTTCGGGAATACAGCCCAGGAGAATAAAGCTCTCTATCTTAACACAGCTCGGGGATAAAGCCTCGGGGAAATAAAGCCAACTTTCAAAGCAGTTCGGGAAAAAGCCCAAGAGAATAAAGCTCTCTCTCAACGCAGTTCGGGAACAAAGCCCAAAGGTCAAAGCATCTCAGGATAACAAGTGAGTTAAGCAACAGCTGGCGAGCCATGTAAGTAAAAATACATTGCATAAACTTTGATAGGATTGTCATTGTCACACACTGCACAAGTCCCATCAAAGTGGGGGCGACTGTAGGCATTGCATTTCTACATGTGATACCCGATGATGAGTCTTAGTTGGAGGCACTACTTTTTTAGTCGAGGAAGTTGCGGGAAACGGTCCTTGGAAGGGAGTCGGTATTTCATTAGATTTTTATTCACTTGTTTAGCGTCGAGCTCACTTGTTGGACCTCCGTTTAGAGCACTTGGCCTAAAAAAAAAACCCCTCATCTAGCCCATACACACAAAGCCCACTCACCAAGCCAACACAACACCTAGCCCACCAAGGGAGGCCCACACGCCCATGGCCTTAAAACACATCCAAATTAAATCAAATATTAATTAAATTAAATATTATTAAAATCCAACCAAATTAAATAAATCATAAAATAAAAAATCATGCCTAGTTCACACCAATCACAAGAAAAAACAACAAGAAAAATTTTCTTCCTTCCTCCACCCTACACTACCGAAAAGACCACACAGCCCCTAAACACCATATAGCCACCGAAATAACCCCATACAACAGCCCTTTGAACACGCATACAACAGCCCCTAACACGCCCACAGCCCCTTTACTGCAGCCCCCTGATTCAAGCCATTAGCCCTCCATTTTCCCCTCAAATTGACGCCATTACTGCCCCAAAAACAGACATGAAACAACCCCTGTACTGCACACATAAATCACTCCAAACTGCAGCCCAAATACCTTAAAAACAACAGCCCCCTAAATCACCTAAACTGTAACAAAAAAAAATGCACCTTTAATCCCCATAACAGTGAATAATCACTGCACTTAGCCTTTAAAAAACGCAAAACAATGGCTTTAAAGACCTGAAACAGTGAGCAGAAAATACAGAGAAAACAACAGCAAAACGGAGGTCAAACAGCAAGCAAAATAGCAAAACAATGAGCTAAGATGCTAAACCATGTTGGAAATCTAATAACCATGTCCCAAGATCAAAAACAAGCAAAATATATATAAGAATGAACTAGATTGAAGTAATGGCGGAAACAATACTCACAAAAAAAACCAATGTGGATGCAATGGATGAAGCAAAAAATGCTCCTTTGTGCAGTGAAGAATTCGGCCAAGCAGTAAGGAGAAGCTCCAAGCTTTATTTGATCCTTCCAAGCTCTAAGATGAGTTTCCCATAACACCTTGTATGATCCCTTGATGTTGCTAGCCAAACTTGTGTGTTAGAGTTCCAAACAAGCACACTTTCTTCTTGTCTTGCCACAAAACAAATGAAGAAATTTTGAGAGAGTTTTTAGCCTACTGTTTCGGTAATGAGAGAGGGAGAGGAGATATGATTTTTGTCTCAAAAATCAATTTATATTTATGTCATAATTATATTAAATAATAATATATAAATATAACATAAACCATGCAAAGACTTAGAGTGTCTAACACTCAATTTCCATGCATTACCTTTGAGTGCTTTGTACACTATCTTCATGCATTGCATCTTGATTAAATAATGCAAATAATGACAAGTGTCATGTGGGCCCCACACGTTTCCAAATGAAAGTGGCCCACGTGCACTCACGCGTTCGGGTTCGATATTTCCGAAATATCGAGCTTACGTCGCGACGTTAATTAAATCGAATTTAAATAAATAATTGCGCCTAGCGAAATTATTATTTACGTCGCTAACGAATTAATTCTAAATTAATTCGTTTGCCCGAATTAAAATCTAATTTCAATTTCGCGTCGAAATCGAATTCCGTTATTATATCGAATATAATAATTTTACGATTAATTCTAAATTAATCGTTCTCTCTCTTTATACAGTACTTTATCCAAGATAAAGTCTCTCCGTTAATAATCCAAGATTAATCGAGTTTGAATCATACGTCATCGGTGAATCTTCGGAAGCGACCCAAGAGACCTCTAGATATGTTGGCAGTAAATCCGGTTGTCGAACTATCTGAACACGTACGTACCAAGTACTACGTTTTTACCGATTTACAAGACAAGGTTAGCTTCTAGCAAAACGCCATGCCTACCCAATTCTCTAGAAATATTCTTACTGGAATATTAGATCTATAACAGCGTAGTATACCATAGTATAGTGTATATCGAACCAGTATCGGATGATCACATGTAAGGCCTGGGGCTGGATATGTGTCTGCCCCGTACGATACACATATCGGACATCAAGCAACCAGTCTCTTTGAATCGGATAATCCTGACCTAGTCATATTATCCCGATGGTTGCAACCATTATAGAGTACTAGTTTGAATCCCTCGCGATCATCATCTCCATATGTCTGAAGTGATACTTCCATCTTGACATCACACCCAGTACACTACGATTCTCGATAAACCCAGAAGAGGTATACACAGAACTCGTTAAAGCCCTGGACCACCAAACCTAAATTTTACCGATTGTCGTAAGTACTAGCGATGCAAATCTCAGGTTAAGATCATATGCACCTACCCTGAAGCGGACTCCCATAGACACGCAGACATACTACCAATGGGACTCCGCGGGGTCTATCCAGAGCGAAGCTGTTTTCCGTACCATCGGTAAAACAACCTCCTACCTACTTGCATAAGTATCCAATACTTAAATATATGAGAACTATGCCGTTGTGCCCTCACAACATGCACAGTGCAGTACTAGTCTATTCCGCATTATCGATGTCCAATCTCGATAATACTACGACTAGGGATATTTAATGATTAAACCTTTATGGATTGATACTGTCTCATATCATCACAATCCGGAACTAATCATAGGGACTTTTACCATTTATATATCAAAGTAAATAAATTACAAAACGGTAAAAGGCAATTTCATTACTACATAGTTAATTTTGTACAATAATACAATATCATTTACAAAATAGTGACGCTATGGGACATACTGTCTAACAATCTCCCACTTGGCCTATAGCCAGTCACTCAAGCATCTAATACCTGAACTATGTACATGTCGCTCAAACTTTTCCCGAGGAATAGCCTTCGTCAGCGGATCTGCAATATTATCCTCTGATGCGATCTTCACATCGCCACGATGTATGATCTCTCGAATCAGATGGAATCGTCGAAGAACATGTTTGGATCGTTGATGAGACCTTGGTTCCTTAGCCTGTGCTATAGCCCCGCTATTGTCACAATACAATGGAACGGGCTCAGCTGCTAACGGAACTACTCCTAATCCAATTAGGAATTTTCGGATCCAAACTGCCTCTTTTGCTGCTTCAGCTGCTGCAATGTACTCCGCTTCAGTTGCTGAATCGGCAACAGTATCTTGCTTGGAAGATTTCCAGCTCACTGCTCCTCCGTTATTCAAGCAAATATGTACCCGTGTTTGCGACTTGAAGTCGTCTCTGTCGGTTTGGAAACTTGCATCGGTATACCCAGATACCTCAAGTTCTCCATCTCCATAGATTAAGAAAACATCCTTAGTTCTTTTAAGATACCTAAGGATATTCTTAACCGCCATCCAGTGATCCTGTCCTGGATCGGCCTGATATCGACTGCACATGCTCAAAGCATAGGACACATCAGGTCGTGTACATATCATGGCATACATGATCGATCCGACTGCCGAGGCGAACGGAGTCCGACTCATGTTGTCTCTCTCATCTTGTGTTTTAGGACACATGTCCCTAGATAGAAAGACGCCATGTGATCCATGTTGAATCTCTTCAACACTTTATCAATATATGTACTCTGGGAGAGTCCAAGTAGCTTTCTAGATCTATCCCGGTAGATCTTTATTCCTAGAATAAAAGCTGCTTCTCCCAGATCTTTCATGGAGAATTTCAATGAAAGCCAAGCTTTCACCGACGTTAACATGGGAATGTCATTGCCTATAAGCAATACATCGTCGACATAAAGGACAATAAAAGTCAGTGCACTCCCACTAACCTTCTTATATACACAAGGATCATCTACGTTTTGAATGAAATCATATTCTTTTATGACCTCATCAAAACGTTGGTTCCATGACCTCGATGCTTGCTTCAGTCCATAAATGGACCGATTCAACTTACAAACCTTGTTTGCAAGTCTTGGTGTGATAAAACCGTCAGGTTGTTGCATATAAACATCCTCCAACAGGTTTCCGTTAAGGAAAGCGGTTTTAACGTCCATCTGCCATATTTCGTAATCGTAATATGCAGCTATTGCAAGCATTATCCGAATGGATTTAATCATGGCAACGGGTGAGAAAGTTTCGTCATAATCAACTCCAAGTTGTTGACGATACCCCTTCGCTACAAGCCTAGCTTTGTACGTTTGAACGTTGCCATCCATGTCTGTCTTCTTCTTGAAGACCCATTTGCATCCAATAGGCTTTACGCCTTCTGGTGCATCAACCAGTGTCCAAACTTGGTTGGTATACATGGAATCCATTTCGGCTTTCATGGCTTCTTGCCATAAAGTGGATTCGATAACCCTGTATCGCTTCCTCATACGTAGCCGGTTCAGTATCCTCAATAAGATTAATATCTACATGAGGTGAGATCAGGAATCCATACCTCTCAGGTATTATCCTGACTCTCTCCGACCTACGTAGTCCTTGTGTAACTGAAGATTGTGGTTCAGTCTCATCCTGGATGGACTGTTCATGTTCCGTTCTTGATTCATTGCCAGGAACAGTATCACTACACTTGACTTTCATCGAGTTCTACTTTCCTCCCACTAAACACTGCATTTAGGAATTCCTTCTCAAGGAAAACCGCATGTAGAGCAACAAATACTTTGTTCTCTTTTGGGTTATAGAAGTAATATCCTTTGGTTTCCTTAGGATATCCAACAAATAGGCATTTAATATGATTTGGGTTCAAGTTTGGTACCTTCCAAACGTTTGACGTATGCCCAGCAACCCCAAATCTTCAGGAATGAGAAACCTGGTTTCTTTCCTGTCCATATCTCATACGGAGTCTGTTCAACAGACTTTGACGGAACCCTATTCAAAATAAGAATTGCACTTTCTAATGCATGTCCCCAGAAGGATATAGGCAGCTCAGTGCGACTCATCATCGACCTTACCATATCAAGCAAGGTACGGTTTCTCCGTTCAGACACACCATTTAATTGTGGTGTTCCAGGAGGAGTCCATTGTGAAAGAATACCATATTCTTTCAAGTAATCTTGAAACTCATTACTTAAGTATTCGCCACCACGGTCCGACCGTAATGTTTTAATACTCTTGCCTGTTTGTTTTTCAACTTCGTGTCGAAACTCTTTGAATTTCTCAAAAGTTTCCGACTTGTGCATCATTAGAACACATAACCATAACGTGATGCATCATCCGTAAAGGTTACGAAGTATCGATATCCACCTCTAGCCTGGCTAGACATGGGCCCACAAACGTCACTATGAACGAGGGCTAACAGTTCAGTGGCGCGTTCACCTTTACCACTAAAAGGTGATTTAGGCATTTTGCCTACAAACAAGATTCGCAGACGTCATATGAATTTGGATCAAATCCGTCCAAGTACCCACTCTTCGAAAGTGTGGATATGCGAGTCTTGTTGATGTGTCCCAGACGACAATGCCACAAATAAGTTTCTTCTTTTGGATTACTCATTTTGAGCCTTTTGTTTGTTATTTTACATTTTGGAGATTCATTATATTCAAAATATAAAGACCATTATTTGCATCAGCACTGCAATTTCTGCATCATTCATATATAAATAACACCTGGTGTTTTTAAATACAAAAGTGTACCCTGTTTGGGTTAACAAAGATACAGAAATAATATTCCTAGTTAAACTAGGAACAAAATAACAGTCATTTAGTTTAAGTACATGCCCCGAGGGCAGTTCCAAAACAAAAGTGCCTACGGCCAAAACAGCAACAGAAGTTCCATTTCCAACTCGTAATCTACCTCCCCCGAAGCCAGTCTCCTGCTATCATGCAGATCCTGCACATCAGTACAAATATGAGAACCACAGCCAGAATCAAAAATCCAATTTTTATTAAGACTAGAAGTAGTCATATTTATCTCAATAACAAACATACCTGAGGCCGGAGCCTTGCCCGCCTGTATGTCCTCCTTATGTCCCTTGTTCATGCGGCAGTCACGCTTCCAGTGACCTCTTTTGCCGCATTTCAGGCAAACATCTTGAGACTTGTCCCTTGGCTTCCCAGAAGCCTTTGTTGACTTGGCCTTGCCTTTGTTCTTATGCTTCTTCTTCTTAACACCCCCAGTTGCCTGAGCCCAGCTTTCGGCGTTTGAGATGTTGTTGCAAAGTGCGCCTCGCGCTTGTTGCCTTTCAGAAGTTCTTTCTCTGACTCCTTGAGATTGACAACAACTCTCCAAGAGTGTCATCCGAATTCATCAGTTTGTAGTTGATGACAATCTGTTTCCAAGTATCGGGTAGTGACTGTAGAAGTACATCTATAGCCAGCTCAGACTCCAAGACTATACCCATATTAGCCAGTTCATCAATATCGGCTATCATTTGAGTCCCATGGACCTCAACAGAACTACCATCAGTCATACGGGTGCGAAAGATCCTCTTCACCAACTCGTACCTCGCCATCCGCTTATTAGTGCGGTGAAGATCTTGCAATCTTGCCATCATATTATAAGGATCCAAGTCCCTATTTTGGCGACGAAAGTGTTGAGTCATTGAAGCAAGCATGATGACTGAGCCGTGTCACAATCATCACTGTGAGTTTTCCATAACTCCAGCTCAAGTGGCTCAGTGGGCTTAGGCCCGAGAGGTCTCTGAATCGTATACAGTATCCTCTCCGCCCCAAGGACTATCCTTAGGTTCATTTCCCAATCAGCAAAGTTTGTCCCCTTAAAGACATTGTCACCCATGATGATGTCACGGACATTTACCTTGCTAGCCATCTTAACTACGATAGTCCAACTATCCAGTTAACGATAAAATGGGTACAGTCAAACTGTTACAAAAAAAAAATAACATTTTATTAGTCCAACTAATGTTAAAAAATTGACGAAATAAATTTTGTAAGCGCGTAAAGCTAAGTATCTGAATGAAATTGCAAACTCAATACTAGCCTCCCACTATTTTCTACAAGTCTCTAACCCTCTGTTGAGTACTCGGGAAATCCAATTTCCTAGTGGGCTAGGATCCCGTTAAATAACACACAACCTTGACTTTGGCCAACAAGTTGTATGATATTTAACTAGGTAGATCTCGAAGATCAATTGGATCCCATCCAATTCCTAGATCCGGTAGGTGGACATCCAAGTCCGAAACATATATATCTAATACATACGTCAATGTATCCAATACATTTTCCTAACCATTTCCTCTGAATCAACTAAGCCTTGGCTTTGGCACAACAAACCTAATGATTCCAGTTAAGCGGGACCATTGACAAGGAAAGTTCGTAATCAATGTCGATGGACAAGAAGTGATCTTGACTTTGGCCAACAAATCACAACTTGGACAGGACACCGATGTGTAACAAAACTCTCATGATTCAAACACATCCTCAATTGACAAAGGTCTTGACTTTGGCCAACAAACCAATGCCAATTTCGGATCTTGAGAAAGAATCATTCAACGGAAGGAAAATCGCTTAATATTGTTTGAGGGATTTTTCGCGTAATTGGCAACCAATTAATTTATCTTTGTTAGGTCTCATCATCATACACCCTTAAGCATGCTTCTAAAACATCATAAAGTGCATAAAGTAAAGTAATAGTGATATACGGATGGATATATAAACAACTTGTTCCTAGAACAAATCACTCCTCCCTTTCCTCTCCCCGCTAGCACTATTCTACTTCTACCCAATTACATAATACAATAAGAGAAACCTCATTTACATTGAGGGGAATTAGGTGAGAAGAGAATACATAGAGATAAAGAGATAAGGCTGGACACGCAGGTCCAATTTATAAATTCCAAATTTACAATAATTTCTAAAATTACCCTTCCCTTCTAATATCCATCCGATATGCACTATTCATACAACACATCCACATTCATTCATTCATTCAAGGCATGTTATACAACCAATCAAATCCAATTATTAGTCTTTAATTAGGTGACAATACAATGTTCAAACAATTGTTTGCATTTGCGCGAGTCCAACTCGTTTTGAGAATAAATACATATGGTATGAATTCACGAATTATATCGAACTACTCGTTAAATCCAATTTAAGTCGTATTCAATACTAATCCTATTATTTAATTCTAAATTAAATATATACACTTTTATTGTGCTTTTATAACTTAGATTCCAAATCTAGTTCTATTGGGTCTCAAAGCCCAACTAACATCTAATGTCCGTTTAATTAAAGTCCGATGGGCTTTCTATTGATTTCATTAGGCTGGGCCTTGGTCAATGTGGGTCAAACCCAATTTCCAAGCCCAATAAGGAATCACCCTCATTTGCCATAAAACCAATATCAAGCCCATAAGGCCCAATTAAACATAAAAGCCCATTTATTACATTTGGACTTAAATGGTGTGATTTAGGCCCATCTTGGATCCAATCCAAATGGTCCAAATCTACTTGGCCCAACCAAGCCCATTTATGACCAAATATAATAGTTTTAGGCCCAATTCCAATTTAAGCCCAATTAACTAAATTTTAAAATTCCAAATTTTATAACTTAATTAATTAAAGTGTATTTTCATGATTAATCCTTTAAATCAATATTCCCAAAATATCAAATTAATCTATTAATCAATATTTTTATCTTAAATACATGTCCAACATTATTTAATCAAAAATCAAGTCCCTAATCATCATCAAGCATTCGGCCAAGGTGATTAATATGGTTCCGATTCGTTTTCAATTTCAATCCAATCAAGTCACAAATGATCATCTCCATATTATTTCAAGTCATCCAATGTCTTAAAATTAAAAAATCATCTAGTCTCATGCTTGCATGTATTCGGCCAAGCCACTTTGGGGTTGGAAAAATTAATCCAATTCATTTTCCATGAAATTGATGATGTATAATCCATTTAACATACATCTAAGCATATTTAATCAAGCAAACTCATCAAATCATGCTTCAAACAATTTTCCCCAAATAACATCCTAATATATTTGCATGCATTTTTAGGCTCAATGATACCATTGTTGGAAATCTAATAACCATGTCCCAAGATCAAAAACAAGCAAAATATATATAAGAATGAACTAGATTGAAGTAATGGCGGAAACAATACTCACAAAAACCAAATGTGGATGCAATGGATGAAGCAAAAATTGCTCCTTTGTGCAGTGAAGAATTCGGCCAAGCAGTAAAGAGAAGCTCCAAGCTTTTTGGATCCTTCCAAGCTCTAAGATGAGTTTCCCATAACACCTTGTATGATCCCTTGATGTTGCTAGCCAAACTTGTGTGTTAGAGTTCCAAACAAGCACACTTTCTTCTTGTCTTGCCACAAAACAAATGAAGAAATGGAGAGAGTTTTTAGCCTACTGTTTCGGTAATGAGAGAGGGAGAGGAAGATCTGATTTTTTGTCTCAAAAATCAATTTATATTTATGTTAAATTATATTAAATAATAATATAAATATAACACAAACCATGCAAAGACTTAGAGTGTCTAACACTCAATTTCCATGCATTACCTTTGAGTGCTTTGTACACTATCTTCATGCATTGCATCTTGATTAAATAATGCAAATAATGACAAGTGTCATGTGGGCCCCACACGTTTCCAAATGAAAGTGGGCCCACGTGCACTCACGCGTTCGGGTTCGATATTTCCGAAATATCGAGCTTACGTCGCGACGTTAATTAAATCGAATTAAATAAATAATTGCGCCTAGCGAAATTATTATTTACGTCGCTAACGAATTAATTCTAAATTAATTCGTTTGCCCGAATTAAAATCTAATTTCAATTTCGCGTCGAAATCGAATTCCGTTTATTATATCGAATATAATAATTTTACGATTAATTCTAAATTAATCGTTCTCTCTCTTATACAGTACTTTATCCAAGATAAAGTCTCTCCGTAATTAATCCAAGATTAATCGAGTTTGAATCATACGTCATCGGTGAATCTTCGGGAAGCGACCCAAGAGACCTCTAGATATGTTGGCAGTAAATCCGGTTGTCGAACTATCCGAACACGTACGTACCAAGTACTACGTTTTTACCGATTTACAAGACAAGGTTAGCCTCTAGCAAAACGCCATGCCTACCCAATTCTCTAGAAATATTCTTACTGGAATATTAGATCTATAACAGGCGTAGTATACCGTAGTATAGTGTATATCGAACCAGTATCGGATGATCACATGTAAGGCCTGGGGCTGGATATGTGTCTGCCCCGTACGATACACATATCGGACATCAAGCAACCAGTCTCTTTGAATCGGATAATCCTGACCTAGTCATATTATCCCGATGGTTGCAACCATTATAGAGTACTAGTTCTGAATCCCTCGCGATCATCATCTCCATATGTCTGAAGTGATACTTCCATCTTGACATCACACCCATACACTACGATTCTCGATAAACCCAGAGAGGTATACACAGAACTCGTTAAAGCCCTGGACCACCAAACCTAAATTTTACCGATTGTCGTAAGTACTAGCGATGCAAATCTCAGGTTAAGATCATATGCACCTACCCTGAAGCGGACTCCCATAGACACGCAGACATACTACCAATGGGACTCCGCGGGGTCTATCCAGAGCGAAGCTGTTTTTCCGTACCATCGGTAAAACACAACCTCCTACCGCACTTGCATAAGTATCCAATACTTAAATATATGAGAACTATGCCGTTGTGCCCTCACAACATGCACAAGTGCAGTACTAGTCATTCCGCATTATCGATGTCCAATCTCGATAATACTACGACTAGGGATATTTAATGATTAAACCTTTATGGATTGATACTGTCTCATATCATCACAATCCGGAACTAATCATAGGGACTTTTACTACCATTTATATATCAAAGTAAATAAATTACAAAACGGTAAAAGGCAATTTCATTACTACATAGTTAATTTTGTACAATAATACAATATCATTTACAAAATAGTGACGCTATGGGACATTACTGTCTAACAAACCAGTGAACCGGAAAAGTGAGGAGCTTTAACCCTTCCGATCTCCGTGTAACGCAAGTCCGAAAGTCGGTAAAAAGGTTAGACCTGTGGGTATTTTTCACACCGGTTTTCAGTTTTATTTTTATTATTTATTGAGTTTTGTTCGCATGATTATTATGTTAAAATGCATGTTGTGGCCCTTGAATAGATAAATATGCAGGTATTATGAAATGTTGTACGTTGTGGCCTTGGAATAAAAATGAAAAGATGTGCCGCCTCTCGTGGTATATCGGATGGAAACCTGGACATAAATTTCATAGCTGATTCCGAATGGCCGGTAGTATGATCTGTATTCGGGATACAACTCCACGTACCACTTGAGTAAACGACACATTTTTTTGTTTTATATTGTCTTGATTTGTTTATTATTCGTCATTTAAATTCTGCATGTTATTTGTTGTAATGATGTAACAAAGCGCATGGGCTTAGTGAGTGAGATCAAAGGATCTCTATTTTGACAGATTAAAAGCCTTTGCCACGATGCTTTGCCGTGCCGGACAATGTGTATTCGATTGGATACGAGATATGTTCAATCAGATACATGAAGTTTGATACCAATGTCTTTACTTTTTTCATATATGTATTATGTTTGGGCATGGGCTTAGTAAGTGAGATTAAAGGTTCTCTATTTTGAGAGATTAAAAGCCTTTACCACGATGCTTTGCCGCCGGATAATGTGTAATTGATTGGATGTGAGATATGCTAAATCGTATACACGAAATCCGATATCGTTGTCGTTACTTTGTATATGCATTATGTTATTCGTTATTTGCTTTCCGCATATTACTTGTTCTGTGATGATGTGATAAAACGCATGGGCTTAGTAAGTGGAATCAAAGGTTCTCTATGTTGAGAGATTAAAAGACTTTGCCACGATGCTTTGCCGCACCTGATAATGTATATTCGATTGAGTGTGAGATATGTTCAATCGGATACACGAAGTCCGATATCATTTTCTTTACTTTATATATGCATTATACTATGTGCGCATGGGCTTAACAAGTGGGATTAAAGGTCCTCTATGTCGAGGGGTTAAAAGCCTTTACCACGATGTTTTGTCGCGCCCTTATTCCATTGGTTGCATCATTTACCTTTGTCTTGGCTTATTGTATTACAATTTATGCATCCATGTTATGATAGCATGTGGACATTATTTCTTGTGGTATATCGGATGGAAACCCAGACATAAATTCCGTAGCCGATTCCGAATGGACGGTAGTGCGGTCTGTACTTGGGATACAATTCCACGTACCACTTGGAAAAGTGCTCACATGTGTGTTTGTGTCCATATTAGTTATCTTCTTTTGCATCACGTCATAGTATGTTTACTTTAATGCCTACTTGCATCCTTAATTGTCTTTTTGCATTATATACCTAATGGACTCTTTTATTTACGCATGAACATGTAATGGCTATGTGTTTATGATTCCGCATGTATAAGTATGATGTGTTTACGAAATTACGTGTTCGCTATTATTTGATTCGCTTTTATATATGCTCGTGTGATTATGGTGTGCTTGCGTTTCCATGAATACAATATGCCTATGAAGTTGTATGTTTGTCGCTACTTTCGAGCATGCAAACTTAGATGTAAGATATATGCAAATCTAGGTGTAAGTTTTATTTTTGCGCATATGAACTTATGAGAATAATACTCTTGGAAATAAGTGTTACTTAGGCTTGATTAAATTATTACACAAATCATTTCATTACAAATGACATAAGTAAGGGACCATTCTGAACCCAACGGTTTGAGGTCTTCCCTTGTGAGTGGTGAGTGAGGCCTTAAATCTCATTTTCCCGGTTCACACCGGGTGGCAACTCCATTATTCTCCGGTTTAGTTTCCCGTGGCTACTCCGTACTCCCAACTAGGCCGCGAGCCTAGAACAGCATGCGTCGCCCAGCTTCTGTGTCCCACATCAGCCTTTTGAGAATGCCAAATTGTACAAAGAAAATGCCAGGAAAAGACATGATGAAAAGTTAGTGCGCATATAACTGGAACTAGGACAGAAGGTACTGTTAAACAAATCAAGAGTGAAATTCTTCCCATGGAAGCCAAAATCACGGTGGTTAGGTCCATTTGTGATCACCAAGGTTTTACCAGATAGAGCAATTGAGATACATGATCCCGACTCCGACAAAACATTCAAGGTTAAAAGTAAGCGTGTCAAGCACTATTTGGGAGAATCATTTAAGCGACAAAAAGAAAATGTCACACTTTCAGATCCAGCATAACGTTCGGGAAGTCACGTCTGGATGACGACGTTAAATTTAGCACTAGTAGGGAGGCAACCCATGCAATTTATTATAATAATTTGTGTATACATGTTGTAGAGTTTTTAATTTTGTGTGTTATTTTTGTAGGGAAAAGCACAAACGGAGCATTTTAAGACAGAAGGAATAATGTTTGGTAATCATGGAGACGAGAGCTAATTCATTAGTGGTGGCTGAGTAAGGAGTCTATAGATAATATATCTTCGACTCTTGAGACGCATCCCAGAGTATATGTTCATATAGCCATTCGTAAATTACATACACAATTCCGTAAAGAAAGACAACATTTAAGTCTCGGGAATCTGACTCAAAAAGACCCTATTTGCCAATTTATAAGAAAATTGGATGGGAAACTTGTCCCTGACGCATAGACGTCAATCAAGCCGCTACATTATTTGTATATATTATATCTCTTTGTCTTTTCCTAATAATTTTGATTTGTTTTGTTATTTTCTTTTATTTTCTCCGACAGGATCCTGAACTTTTTGACAATCACGATTTATTTTACTGTTTATCTAATAATTTTCATTTGGCAGTGTTATAGTTTCTATAGGTCCCAAGATCAAAACTCAAGCATGAAACACAAGTGAATACAACGACGAAGTTGCGGAATACTTACATCGAGCGGTTGAGAGACGATTTGGCAACAAAAACGAACCGAAATTCTGCTCACTGTTGGGCGTGAACTGCTGTGACAGTGGCTGAAATGGGCTGCTGTTTTTGGCCATTTTGAACATCAAAAACGAGCTCCAAGCTTCATCAAAATGTTCCCGGCTCATGGGGGGACTTCCCTATCACCTTCGCATTGATCTCGGAGTGTGCTAGCACTCTTGTTTTGCCACAAAACGCACTTGCTTCCCTCCATTTTCTTTTCATTTTGTTCGACAGTTCACTGTCTCTTTGAAACCAGAAAATGGCGTGAGGAGAGGAAGAAGAAGAAGAGAGAGTGGAGGGAA
Organism: Zanthoxylum bungeanum; assembly: GCA_019454045.1. Taxonomy (NCBI): domain Eukaryota; kingdom Viridiplantae; phylum Streptophyta; class Magnoliopsida; order Sapindales; family Rutaceae; genus Zanthoxylum; species Zanthoxylum bungeanum. Next base: position 20,458 of record SKCR01039417.1, read on the forward strand.
AAGGGTATCACGTTTTTTTGGTAAAAGGAATTGTGTATATCTTACACAAAAATGATTTTAAAAATCAATAAATCCATTTTACTTTAATGGTTTAAAAGTCAAACAAATAAAACCATAATTCCCTCACAACCACATCCTCAATCACATCAAGTCAATCTTGTCAAGTCACATCACTCAAAGTGACAAGTGATTTGACGCTTGACGCGACTAATGATTTGACGCTTGATTTGACGAGCCGCGCTCGAATTCGAAATGCGAATGCGCTCGTAAAAATTCTCAGGCTCGGATTCGCTAATTCTAAATTAACGAATTTTCCGTCGCTTCGTAATTAAATGATTACGCCTAGCGAAATCACTATTCACATCGCTAATGAATTAATTCTAAATTAATTCGCTCGCCCGAATTAAAATCTAATTTTAATTCCGCGT
>SKCR01039418.1:0-16228 GCA_019454045.1 Zanthoxylum bungeanum
ATGGTGGGATTGGTAATGGTTTGGCTGTCCAAGGGTTTTAAGAGCCCTTGCCTCTTTCATTTCTCTAGCACCTTGGACGAAGGCCTTCCCAAGTTGGAAAACTACCGATTCCGGATAGCGGCAATCTCAGCAGAAACGGGCTTTGTTCCCGATGTTCCCCCAACGGGCCTCCTGTTAAGACCATAAATTTCTGTTTTCCGCCTCTTCGTCTTCAATGTCCATGACAGTCTCCCTCAACTGCCGAAAGTCTGTAATCATGGAGGTCATCCTCCTCAACTTGCTGTAAATGGAGGGCCTGGTGCCATTGATAATCATTTTAATCTGGTCTTTCTCCGAGGGCCTAGTCTGCATCTTCAACAACTGACCCCTCCACCGGTCCACATACTCCTTAAAACTTTCCTCCGATTTCTGCTTAACATTCTCCAGATCACGGAGTGACAGATCGATCTCTAGGTCAGTGACATACTGCTTCAGGAAGGCATCCGCCAACTCCCTCCAATCTTCCTTCACTTTCTTCCCCAAACTGTGGTACCACACCACGGAGCTCCCTCGAGCGACATTCCAAACATTTTCTGCACTTGGCGCTGAGACAGGCCAACTGAACTCATGACTGATACAAACTGTTGGAGATGCACCCTTGGATCTCCATTCCCGTTAAACTAGCCATATCAGGCATCTTGAACTGCCGGCAACTGTTCCTCGAAAGTCAGTTGTCATAATCCAGCAGATCCTCATTCTTACCCCTCATCTTGCGGGTAACCGACTCAACCTGATCCCAGAGCTTCTGTAACTCTGCCTGAGACCCAGATACTCTGCATGCTGCATACTCTGCCATATCATCATCAAAAGTGGGGATATCATCCCCCAATCTGTTCGGAGGTTCCTCTTGTCTTACATCCCCAGAACTACCCCCAGCACGAGACCCGGCTATGCCAGCCACAGCAGTAGTCAAAGCCTGCAACTGTTCAGTGATCTTGGCGAGACCGTTCTCTAACTAATCCATACGGACACCTCATTATCGGATTCACTCACACTTGTTCTTTTAGTGAGTCTTGTCCCTTCTCTAACCCAAACGGTATCTATGATGTCTTTTTGAGACATAGATGGTGTTAACATGATATATGTATGTATGAGGTGCATGAGATGCATGTAACATAATAACATACTAAATCAATTAAAACTCTCAACAAATCGGCCCGTTATCATTTTAGAATCTTTCAGGCTAATTGTCATAGGAGTGAACCCATCCCAGTTTAAATGGCCCAATGAGTTCACATCTCATGACAAAGAGCCCGACTAAATCCAAATGGTAACGTTCCGAACACAATCACAAAGTGGCCCATCAATCACTTAGAAGCCTTTGGCCCAATCGTCATAAATATATTCTTGTCCCAGTTTAAATGGCCCAACAAGCCCATATCCCATGACAAATGGTCCAAATGGATCCAAACGACGATGTTCCCAAACACAAGCATAAGAGATAATGCAAACATAAAGTAATAATTTCTACGGAATGGCCCTCAACATTTCAGAAGCTTTGGGCCCAATGGTCATAAGGTACGAACTCGCCCCAGTTTAAATGGCCCAGCAAGTCCGCATTTCTGACAATGGTCCAACTGCATCCAAATGAGGATGGTCCACTAGCACATACTCAAGGAAATAATTGTTACTTTAACCATACAAACCCGGTCTATGGTGGGTTCACAATAGTATAGACAAAGGCTCTCATTGGCGAAGGATGGCCCACAACTAGGTCTCCCCAATCAAGGGTCCGAGCGACCAAGTGAGCGCACCCTTTTTTATACACTAAGGTACGTGCCAATGAGCTATGGTGTGTGACGGACTGTCAAATGGATTTCCCGTTGTAGATTCCCCAGAGGGAAGGTGGAGCGAGGCTCACTAAATACCCAAGCCTCTTAGGCTCTTATCGCTTGTTGTCAGGAATAAACAACAAGTCCTCCAAATTAATCCATCACAATAGGCTACGAGTAGATGGCTATATAGGTGCCTTCACATCTTTTCCTTCTAGAAAGGTAGTGAATGAAGGAAGACACCCAACCATTACCTAGCCTTAAAATGCCTTTGATTAAACCCCCATTTTATCCACTATAGACACGGTCAATTAAAACATAAATCCAAACATTACAAGACAATATTCGGGGCCGATTCTCTATCCCCAGTGGAGTCGCCAGACTGTGGGACACAGAAACTGGACGACGCATGCTGTCCCGGGCTCGCGGCCCGATCGGGAGTACGGAGTAGACACGGGGGACTAAACCGGAGAATAATGGAGTCGCCACCCGGTGTGAACCGGGAAAATGAGATTTAAGGCCGCACTCACCCCTCGCAAGGGAAGACCTCAAACCGTTGGGTTCAGAATGGTCCCTTACTTATGCCACTTGTAATGAAAGGATTTATGTAATAATTTAATCAGGCTTAAGTTTACATATATTTCACATCTAAGATTGCATGCTTGAAAGTACATCAAAGGAGCGACAAACATACAACTTCACTGGCATATTATATTCAAGAAAACACAAGCATACATACTAACCACACAAGCACACATGTGAGCACCTTCTCAAGTGGTACGTGGAATTATATCCCAAGTACAGACCGTACTACCATCCATTCGGAATCGGCTACGGAATTTATGTCTGGGTTTCCATCCGATATACCACAGGAAATAATACTCAAACGTTATCATGACATAGGTATATGAATTGTAATACATTAAACACATTGTACTCATACATGTGGGGATAGCTACTAGGAAAACTATGTATGAAATCTGATGAAAATGACTCAGTTCAGTGGGTGCGCGTTCAAGTAGCGTTTGAAAACGCGTTCGAACGGTAAACAGAATGTTCGCGTTCGTATAGCGTTCGAGAACGCGTTCGAACGGAACCAGACTTGATGCATGATAAGACTTAGAAGTGCGTGTGTGTTCGCGTAGTGTTCGATAACACGTTCGAACGGTAAACAGAAGGTTCGCGTTCGTATAGCATTCGAGAACGCGTTCGAACGGAACCAGACCTGATGCATGATAAGACTAAGAAGTGCGTGTGCGTTCGCGTAGCGTTTGAAAACGCGTTCGAACGGTAACAGAAGGTTCGCATTCGTATAGCGTTCGAGAACGCGTTCGAACGAACCAGACCTGATGCATGATGAGACTAAGAAAGTGCATGTGCGTTCACATAGCGTTCGAGAACGCGTTCGAACGGTAAACAGAAGGTTCGCGTTCGTGTAGCGTTCGAGAACGCGTTTGAACGGAACCAGACCTGATGCATGCAACACAAGGATAAAGACAACAATGTCAAGCTCAGTATGTCCGATTAAACGTATCTTACATTCAACCGAACACACATCAACCGGCGCGGCAAAGCATCGTGGTAAAGGGCTTTAACCCCTCCCCATAGGGGATCTTTCATTCCACTTACTAAGCCCATGCGCTCGATTGAATCGTGCATACAAAAAATTAAAAGCAATAATATCAAACTTGGTATGCCCGATTGAACGTATCTTGCATTCAACCGAACACACATCAACCGGCGCGGCAAAGCATCGTGGTAAAGGGCTTTAACCCCTCCCCATAGGGGATCTTTCATTCCACTTACTAAGCCCATGCGCTCGATTGAATCATGCATACAAAGAATTAAAAGCAATAATATCAAACTTGGTATGCCTGATTGAACGTATCTTGCATTCAACCGAACACACATCAACCGGCGCGGCAAAGCATCGTGGTAAAGGGCTTTAACCCCTCCCCATAGGGGATCTTTTATTCCACTTACTAAGCCCATGCGCTCGATTGAATCATGCATAAATAAGCAACATGCAGAATTCAAGTGACGAAAAAAAAATAAACCAAAGCAACACAAAACAAAAGAGGGTGCCGTTTACTCAAGCAGTACGTGGAGTTGTATCCCGAGTACAGATCATACTACCGTCCATTCGGAATCGGCTATGAAATTTATGTCCGGGTTCCATCCGATATACCGCGAGAGTTGACACATCTCTCATTTATCCAAAGCCACAACATACAACATCTCATAATTCATGCATATTTATCTACTCAAGGGCCACAACATGCATTTCAACAGGACAATCATGCAAGCAATACTCAATAGATAATACAAATAAAAAAATAAAAAATGATTGTGAAAAATACCCTCAGGTCTAACCTTTTTGCCAACTTTTGGGCTTGCGTTTCACGGACGTCGGAAGGGGTACAGCTCCTCAACTTCTCCGGTTCACTGGTTTAGCGTCCTAGCTCACTGTTTTGCTGTTTTGCTTGCTGTTCGGTCTCCGTTCTACTGCTGTTCGGTCTCCGTTCTGCTGCTGTTCGGTCTCTGCTTTGCTACTCACTGTTCAGGTCACCTGTTTTGACGTTTCAACGAACTGTTCCGAGTGTTTTTCGTGGTTTTTTTTAGTGTAATTTTGTGTGGTTATTTCAAGGATTATAAGTGCAGTTTATGTTACTGTTTTAAGGGATTTTAGGGACTGTTTTTGGAGTGGTTTGGGCTGCTGTCCAGGCGTGTTTCAAGGGCTGTTTGGGGTGTGTTTGGGCCGCTGTTTGGAGGTATATTTTCGGTGATGGAGGGCTGCTGTATGGGGGAGATTTTCGGTGATGGGTAGAGGTTTAGGGAATTGTTTGTGTTCTTCTTGTTGCTATTGCCGTGAGTGGCTAAGGCTCTTTGTGTTGTGATTTTTTGTGTGAGTTATCTGTATGAGCCAGGGGCGTGCATGTCTTGGTTAGGGGTTGTTTATATAGAGAATGGCTAGGGCTTCACCTTGTCTCACAAGGAAGGGATTTGATTTTGTGTTGAGCAAGGAAAGTCAAAGATTGAGGGGGGACAAATTGGTTTAGATTAGGAAGTTTGAATATTTAATTTGTGTTGGTTTAGGAATACAATATTTTTTAATTGGTTAGGATTGATTTTAATTAGGCATGACATCTTTTTAATTTAGTATGTGATTTGTTTAGTTTGGTATATAATATATTTGATTTATCTTTATTAGGTATGATTATATTTTATGTTTTATTAATTGGTAAATGGTTTAATTATTTTATTTAATATTTAATTTAATTTCCCATGTGTTTTAAATGTGTTTTATTAATTGGGATGTGTTTTATGGGCTTTGGGGGGCTAATTGGGCTGGGGTGCGAGGCTAGCAGCAAAACCAGAAATACCGACTCCGTTCGAACGCCCATTCGAACGCTACACGAACGTCCGCAATCTGTCTGACGTTCGAACGAAGTAACGAACGCATCACTAACGAAGACAGTGAACTTGTGAAATGAACTTGATGACGTACTTATTCTGAATTTCCCCTTCCGACCTCCGTTTCCCGCAATATCCTTAGCTAAAAAGGTAGTGCCTCCAACTGAGACTCATCATCGGGTTTCACATGTGAAAATGCAATGCCTACACAGTGGTCTCCCAATATTTATCAAATTTCATCTTCATAGATATGGCCATCTCATGCAAAAGAGGATGTTCATTACGCGCCAGGTTTTTCAAGCTAGTATGAATCTTGCAAATCTCATTGTAGGTGAAACAAGAGGTTATAGTAGACGAGGCACTGAACATATTCGTTGCATCATAAAATATCTCCAGAAAATCAGCAAATTATTGAGCTTTCTCCCAATCCATATCTGTAGGGGGCCCAATCCTTTTGCTCCCATTGTCATTATCTCTAAAATATGGAGCATAATGACCATCATCATCAATCATTCGATCAAAGGCCTTCTGAAAGTCTAGTGCAGCATTCAACCACCTAGTAGGAACATCTAAGATGACACTTCCATTGCTCTCTATCCTCTCACGTGCTACCGCTGATTTAAATGCTTCCAATCTTGATGGATAAGATCTCACATACTTAACCGCATTGCGGATTGCTATAATGCTGTCATCCAATTGTTTTAGACCATCGGACACAACTAAGTTTAATATGTGAGCACAACATCGCATATGTACAAACTCTCCATTAAGCACAAATGCATCTCCCCTCCAAGTCCTCATCTTCCTCACCAACTGTTGGACGGCTACAACATTGGCACTGACGTTATCCACAGTTATAGTAAAAATTCTCTCAATACCCCAGTGCTGTAAACAAGACTTTATTAACCTTCCAATAGTGCCCCCTTTGTGATTGTTAATTGGACAGAAGCTAAGAATTCGTCGATGCAACTGCCAATCACTGTCTATAAAATGTCCAGTGATAACCATGTAATTAATGTTTTGAATTGATGTCCATATGTCGGTGGTCAAACTAACTCTCTGAGAACCCGTCGAAAAAATACTTTTCAACATAACTTTTTCCTCAGCATACAGTTGTAGGATGTCTCTAGTTATAGTCCTACGAGATGAGACATCAAAACGAGGGACAACAACACTACAAAAATGTCAAAAACCCTCTTTCTCTATAAAGCTAAATGGTAGCTCGTCAACAACGATCATTTTCACAGCTGCTTTCCGACAAGCTGCTTGATTGAAATGACCGTATCTCACGGATAGATTGCCACTTGTGCCTCCCTCTTCACCAACCCTAACCAAAACACCTTGTTCTTCACAATAAGCCAAGTATGATTTACAGGTCTCCATATGCCTCTTCAAGTTGGTTGTGGACCGATCCTTCGTACTACAAGCATAAGTCTTATGACAATAAGTACATACAGCCCTATCCGGATTATCTTCACACATACGAAAAACTTTCCACACTTCAGATCTTCTAGCTCTTGTTTTAGTTGCTACTGATGTGATTGATGGTGACGAATCATGTTTTTTTGACAATGGCGGTCTATCAGAGTGTGATGGCATTTTTCCCTTCCATTTCCTTACTTCTGTTAATCGTACATCCATAGAATCTGATTCCGACCCACTGCCACTACTGTTAGTGTTGGGTGAGCTTCCAAACCCACTCATCTACAAATAGTCAAATAAAATTCAAATAGACAACAACAACATTAACCTATAGAACATAATCATATGTCATGTGAATGCAGAATTCACTGAATAAAAAAGCAACATTTCTTCAAAAGAAATCACCAAAAACCCCACACATTATTTATCCATGAGAGTTTAAAACTTAAAATCCAATTTCTTTCCAATTTCCATAATTTCACAGCAACCAATTGATCAATCACCATCATAAACTATTTTTTTGTCATGTACTCATGTCATTCATCCAAAGTACTGTAGTCTATTGTCATATCATTTCATGCAAAAACATTCATAATTCAATCCAGAGCATTGATTTAAATTTAATTTCACAAAAAATGATACAAAGACAAATCAAATTATAATACTGCAATTAGTATACTGATAAACTTCTGGAAAGACTGACATAAATAAAATGAGACATCAAATATTCAAATTAGTATGTATCATATCCACTATCCAATGAAAAAAATAACTCACAAGTTAAGCCTTAGATCAAAATTCAAAGCAAGAAATTTCAGTAACGAACAAAAAACAGAGAGCTTCTTTGAAGTTATATGCCTTCATAAATCATAATACTGCAATTTCCAGTTATGCACACAAAATAGAGTGCAGAGTAGCAAACAACAAAAGTACAAATTAAATTATTTCAGACTACAAAAGTACAAATTGATAATAGTATTCGGCGGGCTAATCAAACTATCAAATATTAAAAATCATATATTTCTTAATTTCTGCATGAAACCAGAAACCATGACAAATTGAGTAATTGACAATAGTATTTGGCTAATCGTAACTATTTCAAACTACAAAAGTACAAATTAAATTATTATAGCTCTAGGGTTAATTAGCTTACTTTCTTAGGCCGGCGTAATACGGTAATAGAGTCCACAAACACAAACTTGTTCAGTTGTTCTTCAGCAGCCATCAAGACTGCAAGAGTGAAGTCGGACTAGGAGCAAGACTGAAAGAACTAGAGAAGAATCAGAAGAGAATGACTGAAAGTCGAAAGAGAAGTGATGAAGAGTTGAAGGCAAAATGTCGACAAAAATTGAAACTGACCGAAGTGAAGAAAAGAAACCCTAAAAGTCGAATTATGTTTTCACTTTAATTCCAAAACGACGTCGTTTTGTATATTCCAAAACGACGTCATTTATAAACTACCAATTGGAAAAACAAATTCGGTCAGTTCAGATCGAATCGAATTTTATCCGATTCGATCCGAAATTCGTCGAACCGACTCTTTGTTGTTTGATCGGATCCGAGGGTCGGATCCGATCCGATGCCCACTCCTACACAAAAAGTTAAACATTTTTAACTTTCTTATGTCACCACGTGACACTTTTTTTTATATTAAAATAACTCTATAATTATTTTTTTATATAATAAAATTAAAATAATAATTATTAAAATAAGAAGTCTGTTATAATATAAAAATATAATCTCCTATTAAAAAAAAAAAACATATTAATTTAATTAATCAATATTTTTATTTGTTATTATTAAGTTATAAAATTATTATATATAAAATTTAAATATTTTTAAATTTCCTCATAGCGCTACATGACACCTAATCTCTATAGTTAATTTTTTAATATTAAAATATAAAATTAAAGTATATCTACAATTAATTTTTTATTATTTAAAATTAAAAAATAATAAATTATTAAAATAAGAAACCTATTATAATATAAAAACAAAATCTTCTATTAAAATATAAAAACCTATTAATTTAATTAATTAATATTATAATTCATTATTATTAAGTTATAAAATTATTATATATATTTCAAACATTTTTAAACTTCCTCATGGCGTTACGTGGCACATAATCTCTACAATTAATTTTTTATTATTAAATTATAAAATTAAAGTATCTCTGCAATTAATTTTTTGTTATAAAATGAAAAAATAATAAATTTTTAAAATAAGAAACCTATTACAATATAAAAACATAATCTCATATTAAAAATAAAAAACATACTCATTGAATTAATTAATATTTTAATTTATTATTATTAAGTTATAAAATTACATACAAATTAAACATTTTTAAATTTTTCATGGAGTGACGTGACACCTAAACTCCATAATTAATTATAAAATTAAAATATCTCTACAATTAATTTTTATTTATAAAATTATAATAATAATTATTAAAATAGGAAATCTATTACAATATAAAAACATAATCTCTTATTAAAATAAGAAACATATTTTTAATTGATCAATATTGTAATTTATTATTGTTAAGTTATAAAATCTATATCTTTATTATTTATTTATTTATATATAAAAATAATTTTTAATATTTCTCATCACGCAACTGGCATCTAAAATCTAAAATTAATTTTTTATTATTAATTATATAATTAAAATAAGAAATTTATTAGTCTATTACAATATAAAAATATAATCTCTTATTAAAATAAGAAACATATTAATTTAATAAATAATATTATAAATTATTATTAATAATTTATAAAATTAAAATGATAAACTATTAAATAAGAAATATATTACAATAAAAAAATATTTTGACCTCCCATTAAATAAAACAAAACATATTTGCACCTAATCTGTATAATTTTTTATTATTAATTAATAAATTATTAAATAAAAACATATTATAATATAAAAACATAATCTTCTATTTATTATTAAATTGTAAAATTAAAATATCTATATAATTATTTTTTTGTTATTAAATTGTGAAATTAAAATAAAAAACATGTTACAATAAGAAGACATATTATAACCACACTGAAAAAAAAATAAAAACATCAGTACATATAATTTCTATAATTAATTTTTTAATTACCTATTAAAATAAGAAGATATATTAAATCTTGTATTAAAATTTTAAAAAAAAACATATGTGGCACTCTAATATTAACAATTATTTTTTTATTAAATTATAAAATTAAATTATAAATTTTTAAAATAAGAATCTTATAATAATATAAAAACATGACGTTCTACTAAAGTAAGAATTCTAAATAGTATTCTAAATAGTAGTTGTTTATAAAACTTAACTTAAATTATATATTTTTTATTTTCGGATTTCAGGTATTATTGTTTGTTATTTTACTTTAAATTATTTTCATGAATTTTTTTTATTATATTGTACTTGATCTCAAGTGAAATACCTATAGGGGTATTTTTCCTATTCATATGACTAATCTATTTCAATTCGAAAAGAAAATTTAAGTTTAAAATAAGAAATTTATTAGTCTATTACAATATAAAAATATAATCTCTTATTAAAATAAGAAACATATTAATTTAATAAATTAATATTATAATTTATTATTAATAATTTATAAAATTAAAATGATAAACTATTAAAATAAGAAATATATTACAATAAAAAAATATTTTGACCTCCCATATAAAATAAAACAAAACATATATTGCACCTAATCTGTATAATTTTTTATTATAAATTAATAAATTATTAAAATAAGAAACCTATTATATATATAAAAACATAATCTTCTATTTATTATTAAATTGTAAAATTAAAATATCTATATAATTATTTTTTTGTTATTAAATTGTGAAATTAAAATAAAAAACATGTTACAATAAAAAGACATATTATAACCACACATGAAAATAAAAATAAAAACATCAGACATATAATTTCTATAATTAATTTTTTAATTACCTATTAAAATAAGAAGATATATTATAATCTTATATTAAAATTTTAAAAAAAAACATATGTGGCACTCTAATCTTAACAATTATTTTTTTATTAAATTATAAAATTATTTAAATAAGAATCTTATAATAATATAAAAACATGACGTTCTACTAAAGTAAGAATTCTAAATAGTATTCTAAATAGTAGTTGTTTATAAAACTTAACTTAAATTATATATTTTTATTTTTGGATTTCAGGTATAATATTGTTTGTTATTTTACTTTAAATATTTTCATGAATTTTTTATTATATTGTACTTGATCTCAAGTGAAATACCTATAGGGGTATTTTCCGTATTCAATATGACTAATCATGATTCCAATTTCGAAAAGAAAATTTAAGTTTAAATTGAATAAATTTTATTAAATTTTATTAGAATTCATCCGAAATAAAATTGTATATTTTTAAAGTTATTTATATTTATGGATATGATTTTAAATAAGAGATAAAGAAAAATTGGAGTTTAATATGAATTATAAATATTATTTGAGAATTGATTGCTAAAAAAATGAGGTATAAATATTAAGCCTGAATAAAAACATGAAACGCTGTAGGTCGGTGAGAAATAAAGATCCAGAAACCATTAGAAGTAAGAAGCAGAAGTAGAAAGAAGTAAATACGCATTAACAAAGCAGATTCCAGAGAGAGAGAGAGAAATAAAGAAACAAATCAAGCGGAGAACCATTCAATGAGCAAAGCCAGAACAATAAAGCTGTTCTCCCTTCACTATCGAAGCTAATTCAATTTGTAGCATGGGACGAGCAGAGACTCGACGTCGGCTCCATATCCCGCGCGTTTGGACTTGACCCATCAACGGTCAAGCTCAACGGTCACTTCATCAGCAGAGGAGTCGATCTTGTGTCCTGCTCTGTTACTTGGACATCGCTGCTTAAGTTTTTTTCCGCTAAGGGATTCTCTACCGGAAAAGACGATAAGGACGCACTTATTGTCGACGGCAAGCTCTGCAAAGTTGGGAACAAGCGTAAGTTCTTCCAATTCTTGTGGTAATTTTTATTTATCTTTAGTTAATATTAGGACAATTATTTTCAGTTGGATGGTAGAGGAGTGGTTATCTTTATATTTAAAGAATATATATGAAATTATGAGATCAGTAATGGATTTAGGCATGAGTAGATGGTGTCATGGTTATAAATATTGATTCTCACAAAATTAGATATACAAATCAAAATTATTTTATTAATAAAAGATTTTTTTTTTAATTTATAAAATATAATATAATAAATTATTTGAATCCGCTCATTTCCAATACTCTTACATAACTCATACATTATATAATATAAAGTATCTTATTATATTATGGGTACATTGTAATGGTTATTGGTTGATTTTTATGATAACATTGATTATTGTGTAGGACATCCTTTTTTTCTCTTAAATAAAATCACCTGAGAAACTCAAGTATGATAAGAATGGAGATTGTTATTGGAGATTAAAATCTAGGAATTCCTGGTGATGCTCTTAGTGGCTCCTTATTTTGATGTAATTTGTTTCTTTCTTGCCCTTTTCCAGGATCACATAATTCTGAGGATAATATAGATGGGACTATTGATAAAATTGCAGCCCAGGACTTAAACATTTGTCAAAGGCCATCATCATCTGAAGATATCAACTTGCCCAGGAGTAAAAAGCTGAAAGATGGCAGCTCAGGTAAAGTTTCAAGAGTTGGTAATAATCTTAACCTTCCATTGTTATACTTATGCTCATGCAGAAGACATTCAATTATATGAATATTATATAAAGAGGAAGTGTGTCTAATTGATTGCGATCTTTAGGATGTGGAGGAGTAGATCATCATGTGTCCATAAGCTATGGACTTGGCTTGAAGAGAAAGCATTCACTCGAAGATCTGGGATTGCACAAGAAGTTAAGGATAAATGAGTCTAATTCAGGTACATAAACTCAAGTTCTCTCATTTGGATTTGAATTTTATGTGAATATTTACAATTGCCTTGGCTATATTACAGCTTTTTAGCTGAGCTGCTTTGTTAGCTATTTTCAGATTGTCCAGGGATAGGAAGTAGACACTGCAGCACCATTTCAAGGACCCAATTTAAATGCAATTACTTGAGTGACAATTTGAAACGACAAAGAGAGAACGAGGTGAGCACTGCCACTTCCACTCCTTTCAAAAGAATCAGAAGAGGCATCTGTTTGTTACTTTTCCATTGATTTTGCTTGGAGCAGGAAAAACTTTTCAACGCACGTCACATAAGATAAGAAATGTGGATGAATGAGGGAATTCTATACACTTGTAAAATATTGTAATGTCATTCAAGAGCATGCAGAAGTGATTTTTTGTTATAAATTTTCTTTTATACGTGAAATAACTGCCATGTACACTTTTTCCAATCAATTGTTGCATTTCAGAGTTCACAGACTTGATTAACCCATCAGTACATGGCCAAAACCAAAGGTCGATCTCTATATAAATTTGATAAATAAAAGATCGATCCCTTACTTTAAGATTTTTTGCACTATTTATAATATCTTCTTACAAGAAAAATAATCACTTCCAGATTAAAGGAACATAAAGTAATTAATTGGTCGTCTCATTCATTGTCCAATAGACTCGTGTCATTAAAGAGTTGATATCTCGAGCTCAATCTTCGTACGATCATTGTTTGCCTGTATTGGAACCAAATCAGAGAGGGAATTCCTATCGGGTAGTTCCGAATTCAGACTCTGACGGGTTTTGACTTCAGATTCTGATAGATTCTGCCCTCAGACTCTGATAGTAGGTCTTGCCCTCAGAATCTGATTATAGGTTCTGTATCAGACTTTGATGACGGGTTCTGTACCAGACTCTGATGACAGACTCTGTTGTCAGATCCTGACGAGGGATCTGGATTTCCTTTGGAATGTGTCTGGCCACATGTTATGTATCTGATTTTCCCCAAACAGTGGCCCCTTTTGTTCGCATCATTTTGGAGAAATGGTGAGAACAAACAAATTCGAAGTTAGACCTCTAGTGGGCTTTTTGGATGTTATGGGCTTCTTCCTTATCTCATTGGGAACTCAACAGTCTCATCCCTTAAATACCGATTTTACAGTCCTTGTCGACTTCATTGTTTCAAAGTTTCAAATCTCGAACCTTTGCATTCCCTTCTCTTACGAAACTTTTTTTTTTCTTAACTCTCTTTTCCAAATCCAAGCTCTTCAACTCTCATGTTACCATGCCCTCTTCAGTTTCTTCTAACAACAAGATTTGATGTCTGGGGGAAGACATTGATGTTCCTCAGGACGTCTACTTGCAGCCCCTCCCTGAGAGCGTATCTCTCAGGGAGACCAACCCCGTCTAGATTGTGGCATTGTTCTGGGGGAGTATCATCTCTGGATCCTTCGTTTCCCCCCTCCACCCCTACTCTATTACATTTGTGTGCTCTGTAACCTACATCTGCTGTAGTTAATGTTGGAGTTTCTAGGTCCATAGGATCGAATAACAAACATGAAACAAGTGTGTGAATACAACGAGAAAGTCGCAGAATACTTACATCGATCGGTTGAGCGACGCGGGAGGCCACGAAAATTTCTTTTCTGCTCACTGTGAGTTGCGGCAGTGGGCTGCTGTCCTCACTAGTTTGGCACCCTTTGGAGGTCATCGAACAAGCTCCAAGCTTCGTCGAACGGTTCCCGGCTCATGGGTGAACTTCCTTATCACTTTTGCATATCTCGTAGTGTGCTAGCACTTGCGATTTTTGCCACAAAAATCCAACTCTTGCTTCCCTTTTTCCTTCATCAAACTCGGCAGTTCACTGCCTTACCAAGAAGAAAAAACGTGAGGAGAGAAGAGGGAAAGGAGAGGAGAGATGATGAAAAATGTGTTAAGTATTTTTTTGGTATGATTTCTAAAATCAAATACACAAATTTGGTTCCAAAAGTCAAGGCAATTAATGCCCAAAAATGCCAACCACACACATCACTCAACTCACATCAACTACCATCAATCAGTGAATAGTGACTTGCGTCAATCACTCAAAGTGAAAGACATCCATCACTTGATTGACGAATGATGTGACGCTAGTTGCGACTAGTGATTTGACGCTTGATTTGATTTGCCGCCACTCGAATTCGAAATGCGAATGCGCTCGCAAATAATCTCGGGCTCGAGTGCGCTAATTCCAAATTAACAAACTTTCCGTTGCGACGTATTAAATGATTACGCCTAGCGAAGTCACTATTCACGTCGCTAACGAATTAATTCTAAATTAATTCGTTCGCCCGAATTAAAATCTAATTTTAATTCCGCGTCGAAATCTAATTTCGTTTAATATATCAAATATATTAATTTACCGATTAATTCCAAATTAATCGTTCTCTCTTTAAATGATATTTTATCCTAGATAAAATATCTCCGCAATTAATCCCAGATAATTTTCTCTCTCATCTAATTAATCCCAGATTAATTAAGAGTGCGAGTTATACGTCATCGGTGAATCTTGGGAAGCGACCCATGAGATCCCGGATATGTTGGCAGTCAAATCGGTCGTTGGACTATCCGAACACGTGAGTACCAAGTACTACGTTTACCGATTTACAAGACAAGGTTGGCTTCTAGCAAAGCACCATGCCTACCAAATTCTCCGGAAATATCCTTACAGGAATAAGGATCTATATCAAGCATAGTATACCGTAGTATTGCGTATTTCTGTCCAGTATAAGATGATCACATGCAAGGCCTGGGGCTGGTACAGTGTCTGCCCCGTACGATGCATATATCGGATAACGAGCAACTAGTCTCTTTAAAATCGGATAATCATGACAAGTCATTATCCCGACGGTTGCAACCTTATAAAGAGAGCGAGTTATGTATCCTGCGCGATCATCAACTCCATATGACTGGAGTGACACTTCCGTCTTGACATCACACCCAACACACTACGATTCTTGATATATCCAGAATTGGCGTACACAGGAACCAGTTAAAGCCCTGGATGACCTCAACCAAAGTATATTGATTGTCGTATGCATTAGCGGTGCAAGTCTCAGGTTAAGACCAAATACACCTACCCTGATTTCGGACTTCCATAGACACGTAGTCATACTACCAATGGAATTTCGAGGGGGTCTATCCAGAGCAAAGCTATTTCCCGTACCATCGGTGAAACACAACCTCCTATTACACTTGCATGCGTATCCTATACCCAAATATACGAGAACTATGCCGTTGTGCTCTCACAACGCGCACAAGTGTAATACTAGTCTTTACGTATTCATCGATGTCCAATCTCGATAATACTCTGACTAGGGATATTTAATGATTCTGCCTTCATGGACTGATATTGTCTCATATCATTCTCAATCCAGACACTAATCATAGGGACCTCTCATCATTTATATATCGAGGTGATCTAATCACAAATGATAAGAGTGCAATCTCCTTTGTCACATAGTTAATTTGTACAACAACACCGTGATCTGTACAAATAGTGACGCTATGGGTCATAATTGTCCAACAGTTTACCCCTAACTTTCTTAGATGCGTCGTAGGTTTCATTGTCTTCTCATTCGTCAACGAATCACGTCTCACAATTCGTATCTTCTTCTACATCTTCTC
>SKCR01039419.1:0-16264 GCA_019454045.1 Zanthoxylum bungeanum
TTAAGAAGAAAAAGCATAGAAACAAAGGCAAGGCCAAGTCAACAAAGGTTTCTGGGAAGCCAAGGGACAAGTCTCAAGATGTTTGCCTGAAATGCGGCAAGAAAGGTCACTGGAAGCGTGACTGCCGCATGAACAAGGGACACAAGGAGGACATACAGGCGGGCAAGGCACCGGCCTCAGGTATGTTTGTTATTGAGATAAATATGACTACTTCTAGTCTTAATAAAAATTGGATTTTTGATTCTGGCTGTGGTTCTCATATTTGTACTGATGTGCAGGATCTGCATGATAGCAGGAGACTGGCTTCGGGGGAGTAGATCTACGAGTTGGAAATGGAACTTCTGTTGCTGTTTTGGCCGTAGGCACTTTTGTTTTGAAACTGCCCTCGGGGCATGTACTTAAACTAAATGACTGTTATTTTGTTCCTAGTTTAACTAGGAATATTATTTCTGTATCTTTGTTAACCCAGTATGGGTACACTTTTGTATTTAAAAACACCATGTGTTATTTATATAAAGATGATGCAGAAATTTGCACTGCCGATGCAAATAATGGTCTTTATATTTTGAATATAAATAAATCTCCAAAACGTAAAATAACAAACAAAAGGCTCAAAAGGAGTAATCCAAAGAAGAAACTTACTTGTGGCATTGTCGTCCAGGACACATCAACAAGACTCGCATATCCACACTTTCGAAGAGTGGGCACTTGGACGGATTTGATCCAAATTCATATGACGTCTGCGAATCTTGTTTATTAGGCAAAATGCCTAAATCACCTTTTAGTGGTAAAGGTGAACGCGCCACTGAACTGTTAGCCCTCGTTCATAGTGACGTTGTGGGCCCATGTCTAGCCAGGCTAGAGGTGGATATCTATACTTCGTAACTTTACGGATGATGCATCACGTTATGGTTATGTGTATCTGATGATGCAGAAGTCAGAAACTTTTGAGAAATTCAAAGAGTTTCGACACGAAGTTGAAAAACAAACAGGCAAGAGTATTAAGACATTACGGTCGGACCGTGGTGGCAAATACTTAAGTAATGAGTTTCAAGATTACTTGAAAGAATATGGTATTCTTTCACAGTGGACTCCTCCTGGAACACCACAATTAAATGGTGTGTCTGAACGGAGAAACCATACCTTGCTTGACATGGTAAGGTCGATGATGAGTCACACTGAGCTACCTATTTAGAAAGTGCAATTCTTATTTTGAATAGGGTTCCGTCAAAGTCTGTTGAACAGACTCCGTATGAGATATGGACAGGAAAGAAACCAGGTTTCTCATTCCTGAAGATTTGGGGTTGCTGGGCATACGTCAAACGTTTGGAAGGTACCAAACTTGAACCCAAATCAGATAAATGCCTATTTGTTGGATATCCTAGGGAAACAAAAGGATATTACTTCTATTACCCACAAGAGAACAAAGTATTTGTTGCTCTACATGCGGTTTTCCTTAGTGGGAGGGAGGAGGAAATAGAACTCGATGAAAGTCGTAGTGATACTGTTCCTGGCAATGAATCGAGAACGGAACATGAACAGTCCATCCAGGATGAGACTGAACCACAATCTTCAATTACACAAGGACTACGTAGGTCGGAGAGAGTCAGGGTAATACCTGAGAGGTATAGATTCCTGATCTCACCTCATGTAGATATTAATCTTATTGAGGATACTGAACCGGCTACGTATGAGGAAGCGATACAAGGTATCGAATCCACTTTATGGCAAGAGGCCATGAAGGCCGAAATGGATTCCATGTATACCAACCAAGTTTGGACACTAGTTGATGCACCAGAAGGCGTAAAGCCTATTGGATGCAAATGGGTCTTCAAGAAGAAGACCGACATGGATGGCAACGTACAAACGTACAAAGCTAGGCTCGTAGCGAAGGGGTATCGTCAACAACTTGGAGTTGATTATGACGAAACTTTCTCACCTGTTGCCATGATTAAATCCATTTTAAGATAATGCTTGCGATAGCTGCATATTACGATTACGAAATATGACAGATGGACGTTAAAACCGCTTTCCTTAACGGAAACCTGTTGGAGGATGTTTATATGCAACAACCTGACGGTTTTATCGCACCAAGACTTGCAAACAAGGTTTGTAAGTTAAATCGGTCCATTTATGGACTGAAGCAAGCATCGAGGTCATGGAACCAACGTTTTGATGAGGTCATAAAAGAATATGATTTCATTCAAAACGTAGATGATCCTTGTGTATATAAGAAGGTTAGTGGGAGTGCACTGACTTTTATTGTCCTTTATGTCGACGATGTATTGCTTATAGGCAATGACATTCCCATGTTAACGTCGGTGAAAGCTTGGCTTTCATTGAAATTCTCCATGAAAGATCTGGGAGAAGCAGCTTTTATTCTAGGAATAAAGATCTACCGGGATAGATCTAGAAGGCTACTTGGACTCTCCCAGAGTACATATATTGATAAAGTGTTGAAGAGATTCAACATGGATCAGTCCAGAGGGGACTGTTGCCAACATCACATGGCGTCTATCTATCTAGGGACATGTGTCCTAAAACACAAGATGAGAGAGACAACATGAGTCGGACTCAGTTCGCCTCGGCAGTCGGATCGATCATGTATGCCATGATATGTACACGACCTGATGTGTCCTATGCTTTGAGCATGTGTAGTCGATATCAGGCCGATCCAGGAAAGGATCACTGGATGGCGGTTAAGAGTATCCTTAGGTATCTTAAGAGAACTAAGGATGTTTTCTTAATCTATGGAGATGGAGAACTTGAGGTATCTGGGTATACCGATGCAAGTTTCCAAACCGACAGAGACGACTTCAAGTCGCAACCGGGTACATATTTTGCTTGAATAACGGAGCAGTAGCTGCTGAAATCTTCCAAGCAAGATACTGTTGCCGATTCAACAACTGAAGCGGAGTACATTGCAGCAGCTGAAGCAGCAAAGGAGGCGGTTTGGATCCGAAAATTCCTAGTTGGATTAGGAGTAGTTCCATTAGCAGCTGAGCCCGTTCTATTGTATTGTGACAATAGCGGGGCCATAGCGCAGGCTAAGGAACCAAGGTCTCATCAACGATCCAAACATGTTCTTCGACGATTCCATCTGATTCGAGAGATCATACATCGTGGCGATGTGAAGATCGAAAAGATCACATCAGAGGACAACATTGCAGATCCGCTGACGAAAACAATTCCTCAGGAAAAGTTTGAGCGACACATACATAGTTCGGGTATTAGATGCTTGAGTGACTGGCTATAGGCCAAGTGGGAGATTGTTAGACAGTTATGACCATAGCGTCACTATTTTGTAAATGATATTGTATTATTGTACAAAATTAACTATGTAGTAATGAAATTGCCTTTTACCGTTTTGTAATTTATTTACTTTGATATATAAATGGTAAAAGTCCCTATGATTAGTTCCGGATTGTGATGATATGAGACGGTATCAATCCATAAAGGTTTAATCATTAAATATCCCTAGTCGTAGTATTATCGAGATTGGACATCGATAATGCAGAATAGACTAGTACTGCACTTGTGCATGTTGTGAGGGCACAATGGCATAGTTCTCATATATTTAAGTATAAGATACTTATGCAAGTGCGGTAGGAGGTTGTGTTTTACCGATGGTACGGAAAACAGCTTCGCTCTGGATAGACCCCGCGGAATCCCATTGGTAGTATGTCTGCGTGTCTATGGGAGTCCGCTTCAGGGTAGGTGCATAAGATCTTAACCTGAGACTTGCATCGCTAGTACTTACGACAATCGGTAAATTTTAGTTTTGGTGGTCCAGGGCTTAACGGGTTCTGTGTACACCTCTTCTGGATTTATCGAGAATCGTAGTGTATTGGGTGTGATGTCAAGATGGAAGTATCACTTCAGACATATGGAGATGATGATCGCGAGGGATACAGAACTAGTACTCTATAATGGTTGCAACCATCGGGATAATATGACTAGGTCAGGATTATCCGATTCAAAGAGACTGGTTGCTTGATGTCCGATATGTGTATCGTACGGGGCAGACACATCTCCAGCCCCAGGCCTTGCATGTGATCATCCGATACTGGTTCGATATACACTATACTACGGTATACTACGCCTGTTATAGATCTTATATTCCAATAAGAATATTTTTGGAGAATTGGGTAGGCATGGCGTTTTGCTAGAGGCTAACATTGTCTTGTAAATCGGTAAAAACGTAGTACTTGGTACGTACGTATTCAGATAATCTGACGGCCGTATTTACTGCCAACATATCCAGAGATCTCTTGGGTCGCTTCCCGAAGATTCACCAATGACGTATGATTCAAACTCGATTAATCTTGGATTAATTACGAGAGAGACTTTATCTTGGATAAAGTACTATACAAAGAGAGAGAACGATTAATTTGGAATTAATCGTAAAATTATTATATTCGATATAATAATCGAAATTCGATTTCGACGCGAAATTAAAATTAGATTTTAATACGGGCAAATGAGTTAATTTAGAATTAATTCGTTAGCGACGAAATAATAATTTCGCTAGGCGCAATTATTTATTTAAATTCGATTTAATTAACGTCGCGACATAAGTTCGGTATTTCGGAAATATCGAACCCGAACACGTGAGTGCACGTGGGCCCACTTTCATTTGGAAACGTGTGGGGCCCACATGACACATGTCATATTATGCATTATTTAATTCTAATGCATGCATGGAGATAGTGTACAATGCACTCAATGGTTTTGCATGGAAATTGAGTGTTTGACACTCTAAGCCATTGCATGATTTGTGTCATAAGTTTATTATTAATTTAATAAATATTATGGCATAAATATAAATTGATTTTTTGTAACAAAAATCATTCAACTCTCCTCTCTCTCACATTGCCGAAACTACATGCAGTTTTGGGCTCTCCATTTCTTCAATTTTTGTGGCAAGATTTGAAGAAGTTGTGCATTCAAAATCACAACAAAGGCTAGCACCTTCAAGGGATCATACATAGGTGATATGTGAAACTAATCCTTGAGCTTGGAAGGATCAAACTCGACTTGGAGTCCCCTCTTTCTTCTTGGCCGAGAGCTTCACTGCACAAGAGGAGGAATTTCGCATCATCTTAGCATCCATTTTCAAGTATTGTGAGTATGATTCCGCCATACTTCAATTAATTCATTCATGTATTTATATATTTTGCTTGTTCTTGTTGATCTTGGGGTTTGGTTATTTTTTCCAACAATTAGCCCAATGATGAGTCTCGTATGGAGGCAATACTTCTTAGTCATTGAAAGTCGCGGGAAACGGAAACGGCGTTGGAAGGGTAAAGTTGGAAAATAGAATTTTCGATGGATTTAATCTCGTTGTTTTCGCTTCGGTTGCTTGTTATACCTCTGTTTCTAAGCTCACCTTAGGCCCAAAACTCCCATAGACCACATACCTAACCCAAACCAAGCCCAAATACCCAAGTCAACCCAAGTCAAACCAAGTCAAACCAAACCTATGCCCATTGGCCATGATTCACGCCCATTGCCCTTTATTTAGGTAATTGCACATTAATCACATGTTTAAATCTTGTTAAATCCTTACCTAAATAAAGGAAATCAAATAAAGTCATTACCAAATCAAATCCAATCCCAAATCCTAATTAGGAGATGCATTCCTTATTAGAAATCAATTAGGAGATTCCTTCCTAATCTAATTAGGAAAGTCTTTTCTCTTTGCCTATAAAAAGAGGCCTTCACCCCCCATTCGAGGCCTGGCCGATACATCTCTCTCACACGCCTAAAGCACTCTCTTAAGCCTCCATTACACGCCCCAGCATCCCCCTGAAATCCTCCATTGCCGCACCTTCAAGATCCAATAGCCTCCATTGCCGCACCTTCCCTCCATCATCAACACCCTTCACGCCCAGGCCCTAAACTTAACCCTCCATTGCCGAGTTCCCCCCCATTCACAGCCCTAAAACACCCTCAAATAAACCTTATTCACAGCCCTAAAGTCGCACTAAACACCCTCCAAACACAGCCCCAATCACAGCCCCAAAACAGTCCCTGAAAACACCCCACTACACCTGTGAACTGCCGCAGTTCACCTTCTGTTCTGGTCAGTTTTTGTTGCGTCCTTAACCTATAAAACAGTCCTAAAATCACCTAAACACCATCCCAAAAACCTCCACAAAGTTTCCCTAAAAAATCCCCACAAACGCACCTCCCTAAGCCTTCAAAATCACCCAAAACAGTCCGCTAAACCATCAAGACAGTGACCTGAAACGTAGCAGCGAAGCAGCAGCGAAACGGACTTGAAACAGCAGACCGAACAGCAAAACAGCGAGGAAAGACGTTGAGTTGGTGAACTAAAAGAGTAGCGGATCATTCACCCTTCCAACGGACGTGTAACGCCCTTTCTTAGACGACACAAGAGGTTAGACCTGAGGGCACATTTTTACTTATCTTCTTTATTGTTGTTTTATTTATTTTGATATATAATTGCATGAGAGTCGTTTGAAGCATGATGTGATTGTTGGATGAGCGGGATATGTGTTCTCTTTTGTGGTATATCGGATGGAAACCCGGACGTAAATTCCATAGCCGACTCCGAATGGACGGTAGTATGGTCTGCACTCGGGATACAATGCCACGTACCACTTAAGATGCACGCATCTCGTCTCATCCTAATTTGTATTTGAGCATGTTATAGTCTTTATGTTATATGTTTATTATTTAAAGCATGGTTTAATTTAGTTTGTTATTCATTTGTTAAAGCATGTTTAGGTTGTTCATTATGCATGTTCTTAGTTTATGATGCGTTTGGGTAATGATTTATACATGTTGATTTAATGGTTCAATATGCTTGTTGTGTTACATTGCGTGGAATTATTTGGATGAAAACATGTTAGATCTAAGTACCCTCGAGCATGAATGATGAATAGATTCGGTTAGTTTATTGCACAAATTATATCATCACAAGTGACATAAGTAAGGGACCATTCCGAACCCAACGGTTTGAGGTCTTCCCTTGCGAGGGGTGAGTGCGGCCTTAAACCTTTGTCCCGGTTCACACCGGGTGGCGACTCCATGTTATTTCATACTTCCCAACTAGGCCATGAGCCTAGAACAGCGTCGCCCAGGTTCTGTTGTCTACACCTTCGACAAATAAATTCCATGCCGATAAGGCAGATTGCCTTTCTTGGAATTCTGCATCCCAAATCGCACAAGGATCTTGTCGATATAGGATGTCTGAGACATAGCTAACAGCCATTTCTTGCGATCCCGACGTATTTGGATCACAAGAACATAATTGGCCTCTCCCAAATCTTTCATTTGGAATTGGTCAGCTAGCCAGTTTTTTCACGTCTGATAATATCCTTACATCATTCCCAATGAGTAAAATATCATCAACGTATAAAACAAGAAAAACCACCTTCCCGTCAATGACGGGCTTGTACACACAAGGCTCATCAACATTCTTCTCAAAATTATAAGACTTGATTATTGAGTCAAATCTTATATTCCAAGATCGAGATGCCTGCTTGAGTCCATAAATGGACCTTTGCAGTTCGCAAACCTTTTGCTATTGACCTTGGGCGATTAACCCTTCTGGTTGTATCATATAGATACTTTCATCAAGATTGCCATTCAAGAATGCAGTCTTGACATCCATTTGCCAATTTCATATTCATAATATGTGGCAATGGATAGAAGAGTACGGATGGATTTAAGCATAGCTACTGCGATAAAGTTTCCTCATAGTCAACTCCCTCTTTCTGGGTATAACCCTTGGCCACTAGTCTAGCCTTGAAGGTTTGTACCTTCCCATCTGATCCCCTCTTCCTCTTGTAGATCCACTTGCAACCTATGGGTTTCACCCCATCAGGTTGGTCTACAAGTTCCCAGACCGAGTTGGAGTACATGTACTCCGTCTCTAGGTTCATGGCTTTGAGCCATTCCTCTTTGTCAGAATCATCCATTGCACTATTGTAGGTCAATGGATCAACTATGCCGTCGCTGGAGGCGGCAACTTGTGCCTCTCCAACCCCTAGGTAGCGATCAGGTTGTCGTACGACCCTCCACAACGTCTGGGTGGTAGATCCTTCTGACTGGGTAGCATCTGACTATCAGATGTTGAAGGTGGTATGTATTTGTCAACTTTCACTGACGATGGCGTGCTGGTTAAACCAGTATGTAACTCCTCAGTAATATTTTACTACAGGCTTGAACTCCCTTATATAGTTCTTCTCTAGAAACGTAGTATTTTTCAATACAAATACTTTGTTATCATCAGGACTGTAGAAGAATCCACCCATAGTCTCCTTAGGGTAGCCTACAAATAGGCACACCTGAGAACGTGGCTCCAACTTTGTAGTCTTATTCTTCAACACATGTGCTGGACACCCCCATATGCGGAAATGTCGTAAACTAGTTTTACGACCATTCCACAACTCTAAGGGAGTCTTAGAAACAGACTTAGATGGAACTACATTAAGGATATGCATCGGTTTGCAGTGCATATCCCCATAATAAATAGGTAGTGAGCTATAACTAAACATAGATCTCATCGTGTCTAGTAGGGTTCAATTTCTCCTTTCTGCAACACCATTTTGCTGTGGTGTTCAAGGTGCTATGAGCTGGGATACTATCCCATGCTCAACTAATAATTCCTCGAAATCTCTGTCGATGTATTCCCCTCCACGATCTGATCGTAGAGTTTTGATTGTCTTATCTAATTGGTTCTCAACCTCAGCACGATACTCCTTGAACTTTTCAAAGGTATCTGATTTGTGATGCATTAGGTAGACATACCCATATCTTGAATAATCGTCATTGAATGTGACGAAGTATTCATAACCACCTCGGGCTTTTACATTCATCGGTCCGCAAATGTCCCAATGTATTAGCTCTAGTGGTTGACTGGCTCTTATACCTTTTCCAGTAAAAGGTCTCTTGGTCATTTTTCCTTCTAAACAGGATTCACAAACTGGTAAAGTCCTGAGCTTTAACTAGTTTAAGGCTCTGTTCTTTATCAATCTATTTATCCGGTCAAGGTTGATGTGACCAAGTCTAAGATGCCATAGATATGTGTCATCGTGAGAAATCTTTGGCCGTTTTGTTTTTAGGTTTTTCAACCTTAAACATTTCAGTGTTGAGCAGTGACCTATGTGTTAACGGTCTTAACACATACAAGTTATTTTCTGAGTTTCCTGTGCATATAGTTAATCCATTTCTACCAATAATAACCAAATTGCTATTAAAATAAACTGAATAACCATCATCCAATACTCTATAAACAGAAATCAGATTCCTGTGAAAACCAGGAATGAATAACACATTGTTCAAATTTAAATAACTATTATTAATAAAATTTAAACTGGAAACTCCCACTGCTCTTGCTGAAACTCCATCCCCTGTCCCGACCCTCATGGTGTAATCACCTTCAGCAAGGTCCCTCCATGAATCAAGTAGCTGCAAAGAAGAACAAACATGGTTAGTGGCTCCAGAATCAACAATCCAAACGGATTTATCATCCTCCACTAATAGAGATTCAATAACGAGTAAATCATATTTACCTGTTTCCTTTTTCTCCTTCAGCTCAGCAAGGTATTTAGGACAGTTCCTTTTCCAATGCCCATTCTTGTCGCAGTGGAAACATTTTCCTTTGGGCTTGGCATCCTTGGAGCCTTTCTTGTTCTTTTTTTTCATGGGCTTTCCCTTAGCCTTTCCAATGCTTTTATTCATCTTCTTTGCAGATTTAGAAGACTCGGCAACATTTGCCTCTGCACTGGACTTACGAGGATCCACAAGCATGGACTCGTAATGGGTGAGCTCATTAAGCAGTTGGGTCAAAGTAAAAGACAACTTGTTCATAACATAGTTGATTTTAAATTGCAGGAAACTCTTCGGAAGAGTTTCCATAATCATGGTCACCTGGCTACGCTCGTCAATACGAGCTCCATGGGTTTCAGCAGTGATGAGATAAGTCATCATCCTTAAGACGTGCTCTCGGACTGATGTCCCATTCTTCATCCTAGCAGTCATTGCTGAGACCATGGCCTCATGGCATTGACGCTCCGAAGGCTGCCCAAACATGCCATGCAATGACTCCATCATCTGGGATGCTTGAGCCATAGGTTCATGCTTTGCAGCAAAAGCCTCAGACATCCCTGCTAGCAAGTAGCAGCAGGCTTTCTCATTTGCTGCGACCCATTTCTGGTAGGTATCGCGCACAGCTTGGCCAGCATTTCTGGCCGGCTCGGGAGGACGTTCCACCGTCAGGACAAACTTTAGGTCTTCACAGACCAGGATAGCGTTCATGTTACTTTTCCACTTAACATAGTTTTCCCCGGTTAATTTATCGTTTGAGAGTATGGAAATAATTGGAGAAACCATGGATGAAAAATAAAATAAACATGTATTTAACATTCATTCATCGCATATTAAAATCATCAAAGAATTTTGGCATAAAATTAAACATGATGCATGAACCATGAGTAATGAATTAGAAACCTAAGAGAATTACTATGCCACAGAAATCTATCATCCCGCAAGTAAGTGCCATCGTAGGGTAGGTCAAGTACTCGCATGATAGATCGAGACAATCTCAATCAATTTAATATATGCAGGAATAAATTTTATTCCTATATTAAACAACTACCGTTTTATTTGATCAAGGGATTTCATTAACAGTTAATTACTCCTTTGTGAGTGTAACCCGCCGTTTGGGGATTCTTTGACTTAACGAGTGAAGTGCCACCGTAGGGTAGGTCAATTCACAAGATACATCTAGAATCCCTATCCTATCGGAACCCAAACCTGATATTGACCCAAAATGGACACCATCCGTAGGGGGACGAAATCATAATTTTATGCATATCATTTTAAACCATAAATCCAATTAATCTAATTAATTGATTTTCATGCATATCATTTTCTAACTTAAACATTTTAAATTACATACAATCATAATTTTATGTCTATAATGATAATGCATCTATGACATGTTATGGCAAGTAAAATGCATGAGTGGGCACCCTAAGCTATATGAAATGTTATTCAAACAATTCGAAATAAACATACATATAAAAAAAAATTATTTTGCATTGACCGGGCTCTTATTTTTTCTATACTAATCTAATTAGTACATGAGATTCACCAAGGCATTCCGTGGTCTTCAAATCCCGCTCCAAAGTGGTGTTGGCTCCCTTTGCGACTTCGGTGCTCCAAATTACAAAAAATTGAAACTTTACATTGAAAATTAAAATTACAACAAATGTAAACAATGGCCTTATGGCCTTACATCCCAAAAACAAAACCAACTACAAAAATAAGAGCCGGAAAAATTTACGACCAATGCAAAATCCATTCATCACATGAAATAACAAAACCATTCATCATATGAATATCACAATGTACCCACTCATCTAAACATGCATATCATATTTATAACTCATAAATATATTTAAAACAGAAACTTTAAATGAAAAAGTGAAGGGTTAAGAACACTTTTCAACCTCGCTCTTGATGCCAATTGTAGGAAACGTTTTCCTCGCGCAGCGGAAGCGATTAGGCACACGGATCGACCTTGAAAATTTTTTATGTCTTCCCTTCCTTAGCGCCGAATGGAACCAGTACTTATACTGAAGCTTTGCTTCTGTTTCGGACAAGATCTCAGCCCCGGAATGAGCGTGAAACAGTCCCCGAACAGCCCCCAAACTGCAGTGAATTATTGGACTATTTTACACACGTTACACACGCGAACTGCACCCAACCCAACCCCTGATTTGCGTGACCTGCTGTAGCATTTTAGGTATGATTTTTCCACTCAAAAACAATCCTAACTCAGCCCCAAAAAGTCCCCAAGGTGTTTCCAAAAACTCGAATTAAAACAAATCAAAACCGAGCCCCGATTGTAACAAGTGAAGTGCGGCAATGAGGTATTATTGTTCCTCAATGCCGTGACTTACAAGAATAAAGAAGAAGATGATTTGTTCAACGCCACAAGATCTTCCGATCTATGAATCGTTACCAACGGAAAGTAGTGTGGGCTACACACACAAACAAATCCCTAAACATTTTTGAGATTAAATCACACACTAATAATATTTTTCTAATTCTTGTTCTTCAAAATTGTTTTTCAACTTTTGAGAGAATTGTGAAGAAGAAGAAGGTGGCTAGGGTTTGGAATGAGAGTCCTACTCAAAAGAAAATCAAGTTTTCCTTTTATACTTAGGTCAATTTTGTTTCACTCAAACAAAAAAACCAATCCCCTCCCTAAGGTAGAATTCGGCCAAGGCTAGGATTTTTGGATTAAATTTTTTGTTTCCAAAATAAACAAATCCTATTCCTTATACATCAAGGAATTCGGCCATGCCCTTTTTTTCTTCATTAATTTTGTAACAATATTATTTACTTTCCATAAAGTCAATATATGTTACAAATTAAATATATGATTAATATTTTGAAAGTCATTACTTCCAAAATTAAATCAAGGGTTTCCAAAACCCATAATATAGAAATTACAATCTTAGCCTTATTAAATTATATCATATATATAATTCAATATTTTATATTTAATAATTATCATATAATTATTAATACCATACATTAACTTTTAATGTATAGTTTCAAGTGTGACATAATTAATATTATTAATCATATTAATAATATTTATTCTTTTGTGAGTATATAATTAGACTATCCAATTATATTAAATCCGCTTTAGTAAATCGAGCTAGCACGGGGACCAAATGGACCCACAGTTCTGAGCTCCAATAATCTCAAAATATTAATTAAGATCTTAATTAGATATTCCGAATTATTAACTCCGGGTTATTCCACTAAAAACCCGAAGTTGCACTCTCGTTGCCGCAGATGAAATATTAAGTCGAACTAAGTCGTTGTCCATCGATATAGTCATTACATACGAATTGATCCTTCACGAGTATCTTATAATTAGAGCCGGGTCATAATGTCTGTTATACCCCTCTAATTATTTTTACCTTAAGTACCATTGATTCTCTAATGAACGATTTATTCATAACTATTATGAATATTAAACATTCTGTTCGTAATAAAAAGACTTGAGCGCTCAAATCGTTCAAGTATCGAATCAACCCTTAAGAAAGATACTCATCTACTTCTCGCAAGAAGGAATGAACTCCATGTCTATGTAAAACGTTCCCTGCTACAAAACAAACTGTGCCCCCAAAGTACATAGCTATTGGTCGGGACTGTTACAACAACCTCACCTTTGTAAATCAAAGGACACAGCCTGCCATGCAGGAGTTCGTAGTACACTCAGGATTAAGATCAATCCATATATGAAGATCAAGTAGATTGAAATGACTTTCTTTGCTTAACGGATATTATAAGAATGTCATTTCTATCTAGGTCCAGTTCTATATGATCGCATCATACAAGGTGCCCCCATTCTCATGTCTCTACATGGACGATCCAGATTATGATCGCCATACAAATATAGAATGGACCGTAGCTATATATAAACCACAAACAAAGTACCCGCTTTGTTTGCTCTCTATGGACTATTTAAGATTACTAACTTCAGACTTAAATCCTCTGGTGTATGACACTCATTCACTAAGTCTGAAGGTACATAAGTAATCTACGGTATTTACGAAGATATATAATATGCGAAAAATAAATAAACAATTTGATAAATGAATAATGCATCGATTTATTTCAAAACACATGAAACCGTTTACAACACATGTAGCTCTAGGGAATACATCCCAACAGTCAGTGCCCAATATGCTTATGTTCGAGCTCCATAGGCAAATGCCATGCCTTTCCAAACACTAATCGGTATGGGGACATTCCAATGGCTGTCTTGAAAGCTGTCCGGTTGGCCCATAATGCATCATCCAGTTTTCTGGACCAGTCATTCCTCGTTGAACAAACAGTTCTCTCCATGATACTTTTGATTTGTGACCAAGATGTATAGGTTTCCATGTGATGGAACAAAGAGTCCCATAAAGTCAATCCCTTATACATAATATATCTCCACTTCGAGAATGCTTTGAAGAGGTCCTTCATTTCTCCTCGAAATATTTCCTGTTCTGTGGCACCTGTCACATTGAAGAAGGAATAAATGAGCATCTTTAAATAAGGTAGGCTAGAACAAACCTGATTCCAGCACTTTAGCCATTGTTTTGTCTCCGCTGAAGTGTCTTCCATATGGTGATGAATGACAATGCTGCAAGACACTATTAACCTCCTCTTGTGGTATACAACGCTGCAATAATTGATCAGCACGACTTTTGAATAGGTATGGCTCATCCTAGACATAGTGCTTGACTTCTTTGAAAAATTTCTTTCGTTGCTAATGTTTCCATTTCAACGGCCATTACCCCGATACTATGTAGTTTACATAGTCAGTATACCATGGGACTTCATACTGTTTGATGACAAACAACTGTTCATCTGGAAATGTTTCTTTGATTGTCAGCTCAGTGCCAGTTGTATCTCCATTTTTGAGCCTTGACAAGTGATCTGCCACTTGATTTTCTGTCTCATTCCTATCTTGGATCACCACGTCAAATTCTTGCAGTATAAGCACCCAACAGATCAATCTGGGCTTGGCATCTTTCTTCGCGATCATGTATTTGATTGTTAAATGATATGTGTAGACCACCAATTTGGGACCCAGCAAATAGGAGCATAATTTATCAAAAGCAAACACAATTGCGAGCAACTCTTTTTCAGTTGTTGTGTAGTTGAGTTGTGCTTCATTCAAAGATTTGATGGCGCAGTAAATGGTGTGAAAAATTTTCACCTTACGTTGTCCCAAAACTGCACCTATAGCAAAATCACTAGCATCGCACATGACTTCAAATGGAAGCGTCCAGTCTGGTGCTACTATTATGGGGGCAGAGATCAACTTCTGTGTCAAGATCGTGAAAGCATGGTGGCATTCTTTGGTAAAGTGGAATGACACGTCTTTCTCCAGTAGAATGCATAATGGTTTAGCAATCTTGGAGAAGTCTTTGATAAATCTCCTATAAAAATCCTGCATGCCTGAGAAAACTTTGAATCCCTTTGACATATGATGGTGGAGGTAGTTTTTCTATCATCTCAATTTTTTCTTTGTCTACCTCGATTCCCTTCTGTGAGATCCGATGTCCCAGGACAATGCCTTCCTGCACCATAAAGTGGTATGTCTCCCAATTGAGTACCAGGTTGGTATCTTCACATCTTTGTAATATTTTTTTCTAAATTCTACAAGCAGTGGTCGAACGAGTCTCCAAACACTGAGAAGTCATCCATGAAGACTTCCATGCTTTGTTCTATCATGTTTGAAAAGATGGCCAACATGCAATGTTGAAATGTGGCAGGAGCATTACAAAGTCCAAATGGCATCCTGCGGAAAGCAAAAGTACAATACGGGCATGTAAAAGTGGTTTTCTCCTGATCTTCTGGGGCGATGGCAATCTGATTGTACCTTGAGTATCCATCCAGAAAATAATAGAATTCATGTCCCGCTAGTCTATCTAGCATCTGGTCAATCAATGGTAACGGGAAATGATCTTTCCTTGTTACTTTGTTCAGTTTCCTGTAGTCCAAACAAACTCTCCATACAGTCACTGTCCTTGTTGGAATCAGCTCGTTCTTTTCATTTGTGACTACAGTCATTCCTCATTTCTTGGGTACACATTGCATAAGACTTACCTAAGAGCTATCAGAGATGGGGTAAATGATGCCTGCATCTAGCCATTTGATGATTTATTTCTTTGCAACTTCTTTCATGATTGGATTCAGCCTTTATTGATGTTCCACTATGGCTTTGTACTCATCATTCATTAGGATTTTGTGCATGCAAAATGATGGACTGATGGCTTGAATATCTGCTATAGTCCAGCCAATAGCTCTCTTATGCTCGCGTAGCACTCTCAGCAACTTACCTTCATGCACCCATGTTAGCGATGAAGAAATAATCAAAGGTAAATCAGAAGAGTTTTCCAAGTATGAATACCTGAGATGGCTCAGAAGTTGCTTTAATTCTAACTGTGGTGGTTCTTCAATCGATGGCTTTACTCACTTTTTTTTCGGTAGTTCCTGTTGGTTTTCTATAAGGTCCCAAGGTCAAACAAGACATGAAATTATGTGTGAACACATCAACGGAGGTAGCGGAATACTCACATTGATCGGTAGAGTCGATATGGAGATGATTCAAGCCCAAAAACGCACTGCCTTTGTAAGCTCACTGCAGCAGTCCACTGCCTACAAAAACAGAAAATTGGGTGAAGAAACGGAGCTCCAATCTTCGTCGGAT
>SKCR01039420.1:0-16237 GCA_019454045.1 Zanthoxylum bungeanum
CCGATTTCTTCCTCAAAATCTTCTGGTTTGACCGAATTTTTGAGAAGCAAATGAAGAAGAGTAGTGCTAGCACACACATGGGTTATACATAGGTGATAGGGAAACAAATTTATGAGCTTGGAATTATTTTTGAAGCTTGAAGCTTGGAGCTTCCATGGTGTTCATCAATGGCCGATTCTTGGAGGGACAAAAACCAGTAAAACCTCACAGCCCACTGCAAGGAGGAGCTGCTGCCGTGACTTTGAGGGAGGCTTGAAGGTTTTTGTTCTTCGCATCTCAAACCCATCAATGTGAGTATGTATTCCGCCTTACTCCTTTGTGTATTCATGCGTTTTTTATGCTTGATCTCATGATATATATGAGAACTATGCCGTTGTGCCATCACAACTCCCACAAGTGCAATACTAGTCTATTCCGTATTATCGATGTCTGATCTCGATAATACTCCGACTAGGGATATTTAATGATTAAACCTTTTATATTGATACTGTCTCATATCATCTCAATACGGAACTAATCATATGGACTTTTGCCATTTATATATATTAAAGTAAATGATTTTACAAAACGGCAAAATGGCAATTTCATTATCACATAGTTAATTTTGTACAATAATACAATATCATTTACAAAATAGTGACGCTATGGGCCATAATGTCTAACAATCTCCCACTTGGCCTATAGCCAGTCACTCAAGCATCTAATACCTGAACTATGTATATGTCGTTCAAACACTTGCTGAAGAACAACATTCGTCAGCGGATCTGCAATGTTGTCATCCGATGCGACCTTCTCGACTTTTACATCGCCACGATGTATAATCTCCCGAATCAGATGGTAAGGCCGAAGAACATGCTTGGATCGTTGATGATACCTTGGTTCCTTAGCTTGTGCTATAGCCCCGTTATTGTCACAATACAATGGTACGGGCTCAGCATCTAACGGAACTACTCCTAATCCGATTAGGAATTTTCGGATCCAAACTGCCTCCTTTGCTGCTTCCGATGTAGCAATATACTCCGCTTCAGTTGTTGAATCGGCAACAGTATCTTGCTTGGAAGATTTCCAGCTCACTGCTCCGTAATTCAAACAAAAAATGTACCCGGATTGCGACTTGAAGTCGTCTTTGTCGGTTTGGAAACTTGCGTCGGTGTACCCATACACCTCAAGTTCTCCACCTCCATAAAT
Source organism: Zanthoxylum bungeanum (assembly GCA_019454045.1). Taxonomy (NCBI): domain Eukaryota; kingdom Viridiplantae; phylum Streptophyta; class Magnoliopsida; order Sapindales; family Rutaceae; genus Zanthoxylum; species Zanthoxylum bungeanum. The sequence goes on from SKCR01039420.1 coordinate 1,189, forward strand.
TAAGAAAGCATCCTTGGTTCGTCTAAGATACTTAAGGATATTCTTAATAGCCATCCAGTGACCTTCACCTGGATCGGCCTGATAGCGACTGCACATGCTCAAAGCATATGACACATCAGGTCGCGTACATATCATGGCATGCATGATCGATCCGACTGCTGAGGCGAACGGTATCTGACTCATGTTATCTCTCTCTTCTTTAGTTTTAGGACACATGTCCTTAGACAGAAGGATACCACGTGACATTGGCATCAATCCCTTCTTGGATTGATCCATGTTGAATCGCTTCAACACTTTGTCAATATATGTACTCTGGGAGAGTCCAAGCAGTTTTCTAGATCTATCTCGGTAGATCTTTATTCCCAGAATAAATGCTGCTTCTCCCAGATCTTTCATGGAGAATTTTAATGAAAGCCAAGCTTTCACCAACGTTAGCATGGGAATGTCATTGCCTATTAGCAATACGTCGTCGACATAAAGGACAATAAAAGTCAGTGCTCTCCCACTAACCTTCTTGTATACACAAGGGTCATCATCGTTTTGTACGAAATCATATTCTTTTATGATCTCATCAAAACGCTGATTCCATGACCGTGATGCTTGCTTCAATCCATAAATGGATCGATTTAACTTACAAACCTTGTTTGCAAGTCTAGGTACGATAAAACCGTCAGGTTGTTGCATATAAACATCCTCCAAAAGGTTTCCGTTAAGGAAAGCGGTTTTAACGTCCATCTGCCATATCTCGTAATCGAAATATGCAGCTATTGCAAGCATTATCCGAATGGATTTAATCATGGCAACGGGTGAGAAAGTTTCGTCATAATCAATACCATATTGTTGACGATACCCCTTTGCTACAAGCCTAGCTTTTTACGTTTGCACGTTGCCATCCATGTCGGTCTTCTTCTTGAAGATCCATCTGCATCCAATAGGCTTTACGCCTTCTGGTGCATCAACCAGTGTCCAAACTTGGTTGGCATACATGGAATCCATCTCGGACTTCATGGCATCTTGCCATAAAGCGGAATCAATATTCTGTATTGCTTCCTCATACGTAGTCGGTTCATTATCCTCAATAAGATTAATATCTACATGAGGCGAGATCAGGAACCCATACCTCTCAGGTACCTTCCTGACTCTCTCCGACCTACGCGGTCCTTGTGTATTTGAAGATTGTGGTACAGACTCATCCTGGATGGTATGTTTATGTTTCGTCGTTGATTCATTGCCAGGAACAGTATCACTACGATTTTCATCGAGCTCTACTTTCCTCCCACTTACCACTGCATCTAGGAATTCCTTCTCAAGGAAAAATTCATGTAGAGCAACAAACACTTTGTTCTCTTGTGGGTGATAGAAGTAATATCCTTTGGTTTCCTTAGGATATCCCACGAAAAGGCATTTATCTGATTTGGGTTCTAGTTTGGTACCTTCCAAACGCCTAACATATGCCCAGCATCCCCAAATCTTCAGGAAAGAGAAACCTGGTTTCCTTCCTGTCCATTCTCATATGGAGTCTGTTCAACAGACTTTGACGGAACCTTATTCAAAATAAGGTAGCTCAGTTTGACTCATCATCGACCTTACCATGTCTAACAAGGTATGGTTTCTCCGTTCAGACACACCGTTTAATTGCGGTGTTCCAGGAGGAGTCCACTGTGAAAGAATACCATTTTCTTTCAAGTAATCTTGAAACTCATAACTTAAGTATTCGCCACCACGGTCCGACCGTAATGTCTTAATACTCTTGCCTGTTTGTTTTTCTACTTCGTGTCGAAACTCTTTGAATTTCTCAAAAGTTTCCGACTTGTGTCTCATTAGATACACATAACCATAACGAGATGCATCATCCGTAAAGGTTACGAAGTAATGATATCCACCTCTAGCATGGCTAGAGATGGGCCCACATACGTCACTATTAACGAGGGCTAACAGTTCCGTGGCATGTTCACATTTACCACTAAAAGGTGTTTTAGGCATTTTGCCTAAAAGACAAGATTCGCAGACATCATATGAATTAAGATCAAATCCGTCCAAGTACCCACTCTTTGAAAGTGTGGATATGCGAGTCTTGTTTATGTGTCCTAGACGACAATGCCACATGTAAGCTTCATCTTTTAGATTACTCTTTTTGAGCCTTTTGTTTGTTATTTTATGTTTAGGAGATTCATTTATATTCAAAATATAAAGGCCATTATTTGCTACAGCAGTGCATATTTCTGCATCATTTTTATATAAATAACACCCAGTGTTTCTAAATACAAAAGTGTACCCATGCTGGGTTAACAAAGATACAGATATAATATTCCTAGTCAAACTAGGTATATAATAACAGTTCAAAAGTTTAATCATATGCCCCGAGGGCAATTCCAAAACAAAAGTCCCTACAGCCAAAACAGCAACTGGAGTTCCGTTTCCGACTAGTAGATCAATCTCCCCTGAAGCCAGCATCCTGCTATCCTGCAGATCCTGCAAATCAGTACAAATATGAGCAGCACAACCAGAATCAAAAATCCAATTTTTAAAACTAGAAGTAGTCATATTTATCTCAATAACAAACATACCAGAGGCTAGTGTCTTGCCTGCCTTGATATCCTCCTTTTGTCCCTTGCCCATTCGGCAGTCACGTTTCCAGTGACCCTTCTTGCCGCAGTTGAGGCAGACATCTTGAGATTTGTCACTTGGCTTCCCAGAAGCTTTTGTCAACTTGCCTTTACCCTTTTTCTTATGTTTCTTCTTCCTCACCCCTCCAGTAGCTTTGGGCCCAGCCTTTGGCCTCTGAGAGGTCGATGTAAAGTGCGCCTCGCGCTTGCCCCCCTTTTGGAGTTCTTTTTCAGACTCCTTCAAAATGGATAACAGCTCTCCAAGAGTGTCATCCGTATCCATCAACTTATAGTTGATTATGATTTGTCTCCAAGTATCAGGAAGTGACTGTAAGATCAAATCTATGGTCAGCTCAGCATCCAAGACTATTCCCATATTGGCCAACTCATCAATATCGGTGATCATTTGAGCCCCGTGGGCCTCAACTGATGCGCCTTCAGTCATTCGGGCGCGGAAGAGTTTCTTCAACAACTCGTACCTTTCCATCCGCTTGTTGGAGCGGTGGAGATCTCGAAGTCTAGCCATCATACTATAAGGATCCAAGTCCCTATTCTGGCGACGAAAGTGTTGAGTCATCGAAGCTAACATAATAGCCTGAGCTGTGTCACAATCATTGCTGTGAGTTTTCCATAACTCTAGCTCAAGTGGGTCAGTGGGCTTAGGCGGAGAGAGGTGTTTGTATAGTATACATCATCCTCTCTGCCCCAATGACTATCCTTAGGTTCATTTCCCAATCAGCGAAGTTTGTCCCCTTAAAGACATTGTCACTCATGATGATGTCTCGGACATTTACCTTGCTAGCCATCTCAACTACGATAGTCCAACTATCTAGTTAACGATAAAATGGGTACAGTCAAACTGTCAAATAAAAATAACAATGTATTAGTCCAACTAATTTTAATAAATAGACGAAATAAAATTTGAAAGACGCGTAAGGCTAAGTATCTGAATGAAATAGAAAATTCAATACTAGCCTCCCACTATTTTTATCAAGTCTCTAACCCTCTGTTCAGAACTCGGGAAATCCTATTTCCTAGTGGGCTAGGATCCCGTTAAATAACACACAACCTTGACTTTGGCCAACAAATTGTATGCTATTTAACTAGGTAGAACTCAAAGATCAATTGGATCTCATCCAATTCCTAGATCCGGTTAGGTGGACATCCAAGTCCAAAACATATGTATATTTACTTATGCCAATGTATCTAATACATTTTCCTAACCATATCCTCCGAACCATCTAGGCCTTGGCTTTGGCACAACAAACCTAATGATTCCGGTTAAGCGAGACCCATTGACAAGGAAAGTTTCGTAATCAATGTCGTTGGACAAGAAGTGATCTTGACTTTGGCCAACAAATCACAACTTGGGCAAGACACCGATGTGGAACAAAACTTTCATGATTCAAGTACATCCTCAATTGACAAAGGTCTTGACTTTGGCCAACAAACCAATGCCAATTTTGGATCTTGAACAAGAATCATTAATGGAAGGATAATTGCTTAATATATATTGAGGGATTTATGCGTAAATTGCAACCAATTTATTATCTTTGTTAGGTCTCATCATCATACACCCTTAAGCATGCTTCTAAAACATCATAAAGTGCATAAAATAAATTAACAGTGATATACGGATGGATATATAAAAACAATTGTTCCTATAACAAATCACTCCCTTTCCACTCCCCGCTAGCAATATTCTACTTCTACCCAATTCCATAATACAATAAGAAAACCTCATTTACATTGAGGGGATTAGGAGAGAAGAGAATACAAAGAGATAAAAGAGATAAGGCTGGACACGCAGGTCCAATTATATAAATTCTAAATTTACAATAATTTCTAAAATTACCCTTTCCCTTCTAATATCCATCCGCTATACACTATTCATTCATCACATACATGTATATTCATTCAAGACATGCTATACAACCAATCAAATCCAATTAATTAGTCTTTGTTTAAGTGATCATCCAATGTTCAATCAACGGTTTGATTTTGCGCGAGTCCAACTCGTTTGAGAATAAGTACATAAGGTACGAATTCATGAATTATATCGAACTACTCGTTAAATCCAATTTAAGTCGCATTCAATATTAATTCAATTTATTTAATTCCAAATTAAATGTTTACACTTTTAATGTGCTTTTAAAGATTAGATTCTAAATCTTATCAAATTGGGTCTCCAAGCCCAACTAACATCCAATGTGTGTTTAATTAAAGTCCGATGGGCTTTCAATTGATTTATAAAGGCTTGGGCTTTGGTCAATGTGGGTCAAACCCAATTACCAAGCCCAAATAAGGAATCACCCTTACGTGCCATAAAATCAATTTCAAGCCCATAAGGCCCAATTAAACATAAAAGCCCATTAATCAAATTTTAATATTCCAAATTTTAAAATTCAATTGATTAAAGTGTAATTGCATGATTAATTCATTAAACCAAATATTTCAAAAACACCAATTTAATTTATTAATCATCAATTGTTCAAAACACTTGTCTAACATTTATTTGAACAAAAATCAAGTCCTTTAACATGTCATGTTGTATTCGGCCAAGAGAGATTTTTGCGGTTAGATTTGTTTTTCAATCCAATTGAATCACTAACCTAACATCCGTATTGATTTTAAGTCATCTAATGAACTTGAAAGCAAAAATTCAATAAAGTGAAAAGACCTCCATTTTCGGTCAAGCATCAACTTTAGGGAAAAAATCATCCAATGTATTTTTCTCAAAATTGATCATGTATTACATCAAATATCATACATTTAATCATGCTTAAGTCATCCAATAAACTTGTGCATGAAAAATTCCAAATCTTAAAATGACCTACACATTCGGCCAAGGCATCAATTTTGGGGAAAAAATATCCAATGCAATTTTCTCAAAATTGATCATGTAATACATCATATTACAAACATTTAAGCACACTCAAATCATCCAATGAACTTGTGCATGCAAAAATTCAACTTAATGGAAGTACCTCACATTCGGCCAAAGGAACATTTTGGGGAAAAATCATCCAATGCATTTTTCTCAAAATTGATCATGTATTATATCATATATCATACATGTAATCATGCTTAAGTCATCAAATAAGCTTGTGCATGAAAAATTCCAAATCAATGGAAGCACCTCCACATTCGGCCAAGACAACATTTTGGGGAAAAATCATCCAATGCATTTTTCTTAAAATTGATCATGTAATATATCAAATAACATACATATAAGCATACTTTAGCATCCAATTTCACAAGAACATGCTTCAATCAATTTTCCCCAAATTAACCCTAATGTATTTCATGCTTAAACATGGCTCAATGATACCATTGTTGGTTTCTATAATTAGTCCCAAAGAAAGATTAAGCCATAGAAATACAACAAACATACATGCAAAGCTTGAAGGATGGCGGAAACATACTTACAAAGCTTTGTGACGAAAATGGAGAAGAGGATCCTTGAGCCTCCAAGGTGGGTGATATGCGGCCAAGAACAAGAATGATAGAAGTAGCAAATCTTGGGGCTGTTTTCGGCCAAGAACTTCAGTGTGAGAAGCCTCAAATCTTCTAGTATTCCAAGCTCCAAATGCATTTCCCTATCACCTCCTTTGATCCCTTGTTGTGCTAGCAAAAATGGAGAAAACAAGTTTCTGCCATGGATGAAGCTCACGGCTGCGTGAAGAAGAAGGAGAGGAGAGGATGATGTATCTTTTATTTTTTTTTGTTCTCAAAATGTTTCTAAAACCGTGAGAGACAAAATGAAAAATAAACGAATTGATATCAAATACCAAAAATCAATTTTTTAATAAAAAACCCTTCAAAAACCGTGAAAGGTTTTCCCTCCAAAATGAAATCCATCATTTGCCATCATTACCACACTTTGAGAATAGAGACAATGTATCATCCCTTAAAGGTGACTAGATACATCCATCATCTATTCGTATCAAGTAATGAGATATCGCGACGTGATTTGCGGATACCACTCGATTCAAAATACGAATGTGTCCGCAAACACTTTCGGGCTCGGTTTCGCTAATTCCGAATTAACGAATTTCCGTCGCGACGTGAATTAAATAATTACGCCTTGCGGAATTACTATTCAGTCCGCTAATGAATTAATTCTAAATTAATTCGTTTGCCCGAATTAAAATCCGATTTTAATTCCGCGTCGAAATCTAATTTTGTTTAATAATATATCGAATATATTATTTTATCGATTAATTCCAAATTAATCGATCTCTCTCTCTCTCCTAACAAGGCATTTTATCCAAGATAAAGTTTCTCCGTAATTAATCCAAGATTAATAAAGTTCGAATCAAACATCATAGGTGAATCTTCAGGAAGCGACCCAAGAGATCTCCAGATATGTTGGCAGTAAATACGGTCGTTGGATAATCCAAACACGTACGTACCTCGTACTACGTTTTTACCGATTCACAAGACAAGGTTGGCTTCTAGCAAAGCGCCATGCCTACCCAATTCTCCAGAAATATTCTTACTGGAATATTAGATCTTTATCAAGCGTAGTATACCGCAGTATCGCGTATATTGATCCAGTATCGGACGATCACATGTTAGGCCTGGGGCTGGAAATGTGTCTGCCCCGTACGAAACATATATCGGATATCAAACAACTAGTATCTTTAAATCAGACAATCCTGACCTAGTCATATTGTCCCGACGGTTGCAACCTTTTATAGAGTACTAGTTCTGTATCCTGTGTGATCATCATCTCCATATGTCTGAAGTGATACTTCCATCTTGACATCACATCCAGTACACTACGATTCTCGATAAACTCAGAAGAGGCGTACACAGAACCGGTTAAAGCCCCGAACCACCACAACCAAAGTTTACCGATTGTCGCAAGCACTAGCAATGGAAGTCTCAGGTTAAGACCATATACACCTACCCTGATGCGGCCTCCCATAGACACGCAGACATACTACCAATGGGATTCCGCGGGGTCTTTCTAGAGCGAAGCTGTTTTCCGTACCATCGGTAAAACACAACCTCCTACCGCACTTGCATAAGTATCCAATACTTAAATATATGAGAACTATGCCGTTGTGCCATCACAACTCGCACAAGTGCAATACTAGTCTATTCCGCATTATCGATGTCCGATCTCGATAATACTCCGACTAGGGATATTTAATGATTAAACCTTTTATATTGATACTGTCTCATATCATCTCAATACGGAACTAATCATATGGACTTTTGCCATTTATATATATTAAAGTAAATGATTTTACAAAACGGCAAAATGGCAATTTCATTATCACATAGTTAATTTTGTACAATAATACAATATCATTTACAAAATAGTTACGCTATGGGTCATAATGTCTAACAATAGGCCATACTATTTCCCTTAAGCATCAGACTTTTGAATGTGAATAATATTGATTCTCTTTTGAAATGTAATCTCTCATACTAAACCAATGTCCGAAACTGTGACATAATACAAAATAGTTCCCATACGATTAAATATACAAACATCAACTATCTTAAAGATTATATACATGAACACTTATACACATCTTTAACATACGACTGTCTGGACTAGACCTTACTTAACTCGACTGACTCAAACTTTGACTGGTGGACATAGACCCTCTGGTGACTGCCATCAGTATCCATCCTACCAAGCTCATCCTCCGGGAATACCTGTAAAACAAATAAACTGGGAGTGAGGGGGGTTAGATCGTCTTACGATCTAAATAAGTGGACTATAAAACTGAAAAATTGTAATAAAATCATTTGGTTCTGAAATCAAAGTCCAGAAATAACTTTATCTGAAAACTCTTTTTCTGAAAAATTCGTCTGAAATATCTTTTATAAAACTTATCTTTCTGAAATCTGCTTTCTAAAAACTGTTTCTAAAATTTTGTCTCTGAAAGCTATTTTCTGAAAACTGTTATCTGAAATCTAATATGTCTTAAAAAAACTTGACGTATGGGGGTATTACGTATCATCGTCCCTCATACGCCTAACTAGAGCCAGAAGTATAAAACCATGACTTTGGGGCATTACGTATCGCCGTCCCCCAGAGCATGCCACTAATATCTCTGAAACTAGTGGTCTTGGGGCAATATGTATCGTCGTCCCCCAAGCCACAAACTAGAACTGGGGGTGTGGATCTATGCTACCACCCAAGCTCTGATACTAGGGTCTAGGGGCGTTACGTATCACCGTCCCCTAGCCCCGCTCTATGATCTGAGGGCGTTATGTATCGCCATCCCTTAAGTCTTCTACATGTGCACATGTCCTCTGTCCGTCAATTCCATCTCTGTCAAGTTACATACTGGGGTGATTTTTTCCCTCATGCCCCGAAAAACATAAAACTTAAGTTTGAAAAACATCTCTTTTCTAATTCACTATCATCTGAAAAATGGCTATAAATAAATAAAGGCTAACGCCCTATGTGCTAGACAAAGTAAATATGAATTTATAAAGAACAAATAAATCAATAAATAAAATCAACTTAAAGAAAGAGGTGTCCACTCACTGATTCGGAACTTGCCGGTGACGCCTTACGATGGTTGCGAAACCACACCTCCTGATGATAATCTAGAATTAGCAAAATTCGTTAGTACCAAGGTTGCGAATTATATCCTTACTTAAAAAAATAAATTCATTATTCATGATTACTCATCCTCTCTATATTACTAATATTTTAGGATTGTCTAATAATTTTTACTACACTCGTTCAAGGATCTCTCAAGCTAATTCGTAAAACTCCATATTATGCCCCATTTACAGAACATTTCAAAGCACTAACACTGATTTTGAAAATTCGGTGTGCTTAATCGGGGTTGAATTTGGGGCTAAAATTTAATAGAATACTCGATTATGTGTCTATTTGTTTTTGGATTTTACGGATCGTGGTTTAGATTCCTAGAACTCAAGTTATGGACTGAAGTTCAGGGGCTGTGTGACTGGAAAAACTGGGCAGAGGGGCAGCAGGTAGCCCGACTTCAAAAATTCGGTCTAGTCTCATCTTGAGTCCAAAAATTCTGAATTTTGGATATGGTTAATCGATCGGGCATATAAAAATGAAGTTAGAAGTGATCAAACACAACCTGTACCGAAACGGGACTGAACTGATTTCATTAATTATCTTCCTTGTTTCATCATCTTATTTAATACTTTTAATCCGAAAACCCCCAACATAATTTCTACTATCATATACACTCTTTATAACATACAAATCATGCTTAATTTCTTAATTTGATATGAGCTTGGCATTTTGTCGAATAATTGGTTTGCGAAATGCTCAAATTCACCATTTCTATAATCTTAGTTATCTCTACTCCCATTTATATAATCATTACACAACAACATAATCCAACTTCAAAACTCATCTCATATCACCACCCATTCACCAACCATTATCTAGAATTCTAAGATCACCAACCATAATTCCTCAATTATATTCATATTCTTACAATCCTTATTACATATTTTTAACTTCAAAACATTACCCAAAATACATGTTACCAACTCTATCAAAGCTAATTACACAACTTTTTTTGCTAGGGTAAAGCAAAGTACGAATTGGGGATTCAACAATTCAAACTCAAAACTGAAAATAGAAAAGGAAAGTGATAAGTGACCGTTACGTAATAACACGCGTATAACGCAAGCGCACGTATCGTTCAAGTAGTATAAAGAGTATCGATCCCACGAGGACTTAAAACCTTTTGTTATCAATTTATGAAGTTAAATATTTACAAGTATCTAATGGATTGATTGTTTGATTGGGTGGTGACTTTAAAATTAAAACAAGTAAATAAAATTGCTTGAAAGTAAATTGAAGAAAATTCAAATTTATAAAACTATCCAAGGTTGTGAATCCTTCCAATATCTTTTTAAAAGATGAAGTGGTTATTTTAGATTTGTGTAATATAATGGTTTATTAACCTAGAACACGAAATTATGTAAAAGCCTCTTTCGGTGGTCAAATACAAATACCCAGTATAACCCAATTAATAATATTCCTATGTTAACCAAGTTATCTGAATTTATTAAGATTAAGTTCCAATTATGGCTACCCCCGCCCGACATGTATATTCCTATCCTGTAAGGAAATCTATTAAAAGGTTATCTATCCTCAAGGAAGATCATGGGCTATTAAGTATAAGGTCTTAAACCTAAAATCCATTTTCCAAGTACATTTTAAGTTTACCAGTTCAATTTTATTAATGGCCAATTAATAAAAAGCATTAGGATTAAGGCTCAATAAATAAATCTTTATATTACCCAAACTTTAATTTAACCCCTTATAAACCGGTGATATTGGATTTCATCACAACCCTAGATAATTGGCTTAGTTACGACACATATTTACGGGTAGTAAAATAAAAGACATAAAGTAAAATACAGAAAATTAAATGCTGAAAAGTAAATGCTGAAAAGTAAATTACTGAAAAGTAAATGCTGAAAAGTAAATTACTGAAAAGTAAATTGCTGAAAAGTAAATGCTGAAAAGTAAATAAAGTAAAAGTACAATAAAAGAAAATGCTGAGGTAAAAGGATCCACTTTTATTACTTCTATTTTAGATATCTCCCTTAATATAATATATTAACTTTGCATGATAATTACCAACTAGCCATATAGGCGGTATCCAGATTAAGTCAAATTAATAATTAATTACCAACCGACCAATCAGGCGGTATCCAGTTTAGTCAGGTTAAAACCAATTTAAATAATTACCAACCGACCAATATGGCGGTATCCTCGTTAAGTCAGGTTTTAACTAGTTTATATATTATAATTAAGGGAGATTAATCTAAATATTAGTATTAAAAGTTTTACCTTTTACCCTAGCAAATGGGAGTTACCTCCTCATTACTGAAAAGTAAAAACTGAAAATTAAAGAAAGAAAAGTACTGTGCGTAAAAGTAAATTGCGGAAAGTAAAAACTGAAAAGTAAAGAAAAGAAAGTCTGAAAGCGGAAATTAATTACTAAAAGCTATAAATAAACAAAAAAGATACAATCTTCTTAGTATTCTTAAGGAATCCCTTATAAGAAAGTATGAATTTACAAATGAAATGGCTTGGTATTTATAGGCAAAATTTTGCCTCCATCCAATCATCCACCAAATCAATTATTAATTTCTCCACTAATTGCTCCACTAATTGCTCCACCAAATCCATTATTAATTGCTCCACTAATTTCTTATCATGTTTGGTGGTGATTTGATAATTTTTAATATTTATTTATTAATTTTTATCAAAGGGGAGTTACCTCCTCATTATTGAAAAGTAAAAACTGAAAATTAAAGAAAGAAAAGTTTTGTGTAAAAGTAAATTGCGGAAAGTAAAAACTGAAAAGTAAAGAAAAGAAAGTGTGAAAGGGGAAATTAATTACTGAAAGCTGTAAATAAACAAACAAGATACAATCTTCTTAGTATTCTAAAGGAATTCCTTAGAAGAAAGTATGAATTTACAAATGAAATGGCTTGGTATTTATAGGAAAAATTTTGCCTGCATCAAATCATCCACCAAATCCATTATTAAGCTCCACTAATTGCTCCACCAAATCCATTATTAATTGCTCCACTAATTGCTTATCATGTTTGGTGGTGATTTGATAATTTTTATTATTTATTTATTAATTTATTTTTTTGCTTTGAAAATGACTTTAATAATTACACACAACACACTTCTGGATGGTTCATCAATTAAGGGCATGAAATCTTCAGAATTAAAAATTATTTTGTCTTTCCAAGTTGTAGATATTTGAGTCTTATTTAATCTAGAACTTGAATTAGCTCATTCCGATATCGGTGTAAAAAGTTATTCCCATAATACGACAGATGCGCAAAACTGGAATTTCCAAAACTGCACTTCGTTAAAACGCCCTTTCAAGTTTCCAATCTCCAAAATTAATATGTCCTGTCCAATTTTTGCCCTTATTTGACCCACATTTCGTCCTACATGATTTCATTGTGTCCCAATATTATTTTATCTGCAAAATAAATTAAAATACATCAAAACGTTCATCAAACCCAAGAAACTAAACAAAATATTAAGTAAAAGGGCGGTAAATATTGATATATTTTCCGCTCATCACACCCTCAAACCTAACATTTTGTTACTCCTCGAGCAAAAAAATAAAATAAAATACAAGAAACAATTAAAATTAAATTAAGCCACTTTCGTAGGGATCACGGTTGCATTTAACATATGCAAAAAGCCTTTAAACCCATATATGTCCCTAGTGGACGAGTTATAGTCTCATGAGGGCTTACATCAACGATACCCACAAATGTTTTACAAAAGTAAAAAGATAATAAAACTAATGCATGCAAAAGTAAAAAGACAAGAGAAAATAGAATAAATAAGTTAGTGACTAATCAGGTGAAACTTCTACTCCAAGTTACTTGTTGTTTTCTTTCTTTCTAAATTACTGAATAAGTAATTCTCCGATTATATTTACCATTCTCCATATGCACAGCCGACGAAATATTAATCAACTCATTTTTGCCCACAATAGTCACAAGTGCAGTTGATGAGAGAGTAATATTTTTGTTGTAAAGTTTTATCAGAATTCACACCTTTTTGGAGCAATGAAATAATTTTTCTGATTTATCTGATTTTTTTTTTATATTTTTTTTATTTATATAAAATATTTTCCATCTATGTAGCGAGTGTTGGGTCGGTGGCTCCCAAACCAGTTGGCTTTAGGGCACTATGTGTTAAGACACCCATACAGATTTAATTACTCAGACTTCAGATATATATATTTTTGAAACATCCTTGATCCATGTAGCGAGCTTTGGGCCAATGACACCCAAACTAGTTGGCTTTAGGGCACTAGGTGTTATAACACCCTTACAGACTTAATAACTTGGATCTCAAACATTTTTTTTTACTCCATCGCTTTTTGAGATGCTTCCTCCAATTAAACTAGAACACTGAATATTACAAACTTTTCAATTATAGCTCATGTCTGTATGTTACCATGCATGTTGATAATACCTGTCAACTGAGTATATGAAGATCCATTTTAGTCAGTTTTATGGAGAATTTACAAATTAAATATTTCAAAAGGAAATAAACAAAAATTAACTTGTTTCGAAAATGGGTTGAAATACGTATCAGGAGTAGGAACTCCTTACACAGCTATCTCTCACCAATTTCACCTTTTTAGGCAAAATAAATAAAAAAAAAACGTAAAATATTTTTGTAATTTTTGAAAATTTTCCAAATTTTTTTTTAGAAAATTTCTGACTAAAAATAAAAACAACATAAAAATAAAATATTACAACTATTCCCCACCCCCAAACCTAAATGAGAAATTGTCTCCAATGTCTTAAAAAGTAGGAGAAGAGTATAGAAGATAGTACCTGGTTAGCTGAAATTCTATATCTAAAATGGAAATTAAAGGTTAAGATCCAAATTGCATGGGTTGCCTCCCTGCTAGCGCTAAGTTTAAAGTCGTCAGCTAGACATTACTGCCCGAACGTTAAGCTGGATCTGAAAGTGTGACACTTTCTTTTTGTCGCTCAATTGATTCTCCCCAGTAGTGCTTGACACGCTTGTTTTTAACCTTGAATGTTTTGTTGGAGTCGGGATCATATAACTCAACGGCTCTATCTGGTAAAACCTTGGTGATTAGGAATGCACTTGACCACCGATATTTTGGCTTCCATGGGAAGAGTTACAACCTTGATTTGTTTAACAGTACCTTCTGCCCTGGTTCCAGTTGTATGCGCACTAACTTCTCATCATGTTTCTTTATGGCATTTTCTTTGTATAATTTGGCATTCTCAAAAGGCTGATTGTGAAATTCCTCCAATTCGATGAGCTGGTGGAACTTTTTCTCTTATGTTGCCTGTAGTGTAAGAATTGGCTTTTTCAGTGCAAAAGACGCTTTATCTTCAGGATCCACAGGTAATTGGCATGTTTTAAGTTTGTCAGTAGAACTTTGCATTGCATTGAAGTTCTGAATGGTATTGTGTATCGCATCAAGTCTGAAACATTCCTCATTCTTTTCGTCATCTGGGAAATTCATGGCCTTGAAAACATTGAATGTTACTTCTTAGTCATGTACCCTCATGGTTATTTCTCATTTTTGTACATCAATAATGGTTCGACCTGTAGCCAAGAACGGTCTCCCAATGATGATTGGCACGTCTGCGTCTTCTTTCATATCAAGGACAATAAAATCTGCTGGGAAAATTAATTTTTCAACCTTGACCAGCACATCCTCAACTACGCTTCTTGGAAATACGAGTGTTCTATCAGCAAGTTGTAAAGAGATTGAATTGGGCATTGTTTCTCCAATCTGTAATTTCCTGAAAATAGAAAAAGGCATCAAGTTAACACTTGCACCTAAATCACATAAAGCCTTACCAAAGTTATGTTCTCCTATGATACAAGAAAAGGTAAAACTGCCAGGATCTTTCAATTTTAGGGGAAGCTT